>JAHWXV010008447.1:0-13925 GCA_024586415.1 Phrixothrix hirtus | reverse complement strand
TTTGGCTGGGAAGTTTTAGACCACCCACCCTACAGTCCTGATCTTGCGCCGAGCGATTACCATCTGTTCCACCACCTCAAACAACACCTCAGTGGCAACCCTTACAATGATGATGACGATGTGAAAACGGCAGTGAACTCTTGATTATCGGAGCAGGCGGCAAGTTTTTATGAAGAGGATATTTTAAAATTGGTTGAGAGGTATGATAAGTGTTTAAACAAATTTGGCAATTATGTCGAAAAATAGAGTGAAGTATGTACTTTCTGAAAATAAATTTACTTTTTTTGAAATAACCTTATGTTCAAACGGACCTTACTTAAAAACACGCCTCGTATTTTCCATCTAATTGTAGTGAATAAAGTTAATTATTGTTACTAATTCGTTTCTGGATATCGAATGAATAATCCTGTGGCGTCCAATATTTCCTTTTCTTTAAGAGTACACAATATTTAATATAGGATAGAGCCCACTTCGCTTCTTAGACATTTATCTGAATTAACTCAAGCAATATCTTCCTATATTGCATGTATCATGTTGGTACAGTTTTGGATCAGTACATTACACTTAATGGTAAATTTAATTAAATAATCATCTTTGAACAGGCGCAACATTGTTTTCACATGTTTATTATTTAGAACTGCAAGTGAAGTTTTTGACTTCCCCCTACTTTCCATGTAATTCAAATGTGTATTATAACGAAAATTAGGAACAATAAAAACTTAATGGAACATTATGGAAAAATCCAGGATGTTCTTTATAATAAAATAGATGATGTAATCACAAATGACTCATTGCGGTAACCTATTATGACTAATTTTTTATTCTTTACTATTCCTTGATATTCTAGAGTTTACCTTTACATATATAAGCAGCAGTTTAAATTCCCTTCGTTAGTTTTCATTAGAATCTAGTACTGTCAGTTACTGATATACACAAATAGAAATATAAACGTTTGTTGTTAGTTTATTGCGAAATAAGTATTTAAATAAATAAGTGTATATAAATAACCTAATATTATTGAATATAAATAAAGATATTAAAACAATTAACTAGGTTCGTTACA
Source organism: Phrixothrix hirtus (assembly GCA_024586415.1). Classification (NCBI taxonomy): domain Eukaryota; kingdom Metazoa; phylum Arthropoda; class Insecta; order Coleoptera; family Phengodidae; genus Phrixothrix; species Phrixothrix hirtus. The sequence goes on along the minus strand of JAHWXV010008447.1, from coordinate 12,862 downwards.
GTACCTACATCATGAAACTTAGAATATCACAATGAGCTTTGTTTTACTGAAATTGTTTTTTCTCCATGAATTTCAACAAGCTCTTTATGAATTACTATAGGAGATATTTTTCGTGTATAAAAATCGAATGAAAATGCAACTCTGTTTTTTTAGCATAAACCAGGGGCTTTTATCTTGTGACACTTACAAATGTAATATTGGTAAACAAATTTAACACCGTTTTTATATCGTAGTAACAACCTCGCCCTATCACGTAGTACAAAATAAATATATAAGTTAACTTACCGGACTTGTTGTTACTGCTAGGCCCGTACCTGCTCCCCCAAGTAGTCTTCCAAATAAAAATAACGAATAATTTTCTGTTGCGGCTAGCACAATCCATCCTATTGCCAATACTGATGTATAAATGAATGAAGCGCCTTTTCTTCCAAAGTAATCCAAGAGAAAACCGTTTAGCAATGATCCCACAGGTACGGCGGCCGAATAAATACTGACTAGCAAACAAAAAGTTTAATGATAAATACCATAATATATTTACATTATTATGTGTATATGGATGTGTTCAAAACTTTGTACTGACTATTAAAAATGAAAGACTCGAAGTTTTCCCCTGTAAATGACCGCGAATATCAAAATCCGGTACAAGAGAAAATCAAATAATTGACATTTAAACAAATGAACAACTGAGGTTTCTTAACACAAAAACTTTAACCTGACATAGTAGCTAAACAAACAAAAGACTTGTATTTGCTTGCTTGTATAAATACTTTGTTAGGTTACAATTTTTGTGGTGGAAAGACCTGCAATATGTTCATTTATTTAAGTATAAGTTGATAGTTTTTATATTAACTAGATTTATTTGATAACGTGTAATATTGTTGATTAACTCTATTTTCTTAACACCATCTCTTGATTTTAAAGCAATTAAACAAAACAAAATTTAAAATAAGAAGAAAAGTTTTCACGGCCAGGGAAATATAGGAAATATGAATTCTGGAAGCGGGTCTTGTCAAAATTGTTCGTTTGACCCTGGATACAAAATTAAATACAAATTGATTTAGTGTGATATGTACCTTAAGTTGCATAACTAGAAGGAATATTTAAAATTTGAATAAAATTAATATTAGACTGTTCAATAATTATTTTGTCATGCAAAATTTCATAATTCGCAGTTGTATGTATTGTAAAGTTGTACGGGAATTGAGGGAAATAGATGATTTTTAATGTAAGTCTAAATTGAAGAGTAATATTGCATATTGAAAATTGTTTGAGATGACGCTATAGGTAACCAAATGTACGCCATTGGTATTCATCAATACTAAAGTCCCTAAATTAATAAAAATTTTAATAATTATTACTTTATATTATTTATCGAAAATATAACAAAAATAATATCAACATTTATTTCATTATTATTATTTAATACAATCACTAATTTCAGTTTTAAAATTAACCAAAAAAAAAATCGTGTGCATATACAGGGCGTTTAAGATAATATGACATTCCTTTTAAGGGTTGTAGGTAAACCCCAATAAACGCAAAATTAAAAGCAATGCGAATACAAAACGTCCTTTTTTTTCTAATTATGTACAACGAGGCGCCTATGGTTGCATTCAGACAAAAACTGTTAAATAATTCATAAAATTATAACCTAACAGTATTAATTTACAGTAACATACACTTTTACAGCTGTATCAGGCAGATTGCAATTTATTTATTGCAATAAATAACAGGATAAGGGGATTACCATTTCACACAATTGAAATATTTTAGAAATAATGTATACAATTTTTTGACAATTTTGAGGAAGTTATTTATTGATGACTGATAAGCAAATGTATTTAAATGTAAATACAGCTTAAACAATTACTTATTGACATTTTTTAATATTACACCTAAAAATCAATTTTCATTTCTAAAATTGCGTGACATCATCCTACACTTAAAATAAAAGTACTTTAAAACACTTCTTTAATACAATGGCTGAATAAAAATTAATTTTATGCTTTCCTTATTTAAATTATTGTTGACTACACCCTGTTTTTTAGGTAAGCAAAACGTGTTATAGGTTAATTACTTGTTGAGAAAAAAATTGTTTTCTTATTGTATCATAAAATACGTTAATTGAGATAAAAATTTAACTGTTTGTTCATTTAAAGATTTTTATCAGGAACAAAATTGATATTACAAAACTTACCGTTAAAATATCTTCATAAAAAATGTTTAAATAAATCACCATTGTTTTGAATACATAACTAAGCACGTCTTTGATGGATTTTTTATTTTATTAACATAAAGCACCAATCAGTTAAACACCGTATATATGGGCATAATTTGTCATTTAGTTTTTATTATTAAAACACTTGTAGCTAGTAACTGCCGGAAATGCTCATAATTTCGTTTATCACTGACATTTAAAAGGGTGTATCATTTTACAGTTTTGTTTTTATGCGTCTGTTTCATAAGTTAAAACAAACAGGTACAATTCTGCTCTACTACGGAAATGTTTATTTAGTAGAAAACACTTGCCCGATGATATATGTCATATTTGAAAGTATGTGCATAGTCGACTTGAAAGTATGTGCATGGTCGACTTGTCATTATTAAAAAAGGAATTTTTAGTATTAGTATTGCTTTTAATTTTACGCTTATTGAGATGTCTATAGGGTCTGCTTTCATTCTTTAAAAGGAATGTCATATTATCTGAACTCATAGCATATGATGATAATGCAGGACCTCATTATTTAAGCATGAATTAATCCTCCGTTTCATATATTCAAAGACTGCGCGTTTCTCTATGGTAATTTGTTGAATTTAATTGGTGCTTGTTTCTTATAATTCTTCCAAAGTATAAAGCTGTTCTTGAATACGTTGTTTTTAAATCGATCAAACAAATAAAAATCTAGTGATCTTAATATGTACCAAATTTTCATTAAACCATTCACAGTATCTTGATGCACAACAACAATTTTGTAAGGATACAAATGAAGTTTCCTTTTTACAAATTTATAAACACTTCTGAGTGTCAATCTTAAAATTATGTATTGCAATATATTTTTTCATAAATGCTTAGTGAGCTGATAATTTCCTTAATGGTGTTTTACGGCTGGTGTGTTCATGATTGACAAAATTGTGGCGATTAAACAGCTATATAATTGTTCAATGCAAAACTGCAAGTTATATATCCAGGATCCATATGTATTTGTTGTACTACGAGAATGGCTCTTTAAAATAAAGGAGTCCTGTTTGGATGTAAATACCATAATTTTAAGTTCTGTAGCTAAAACAGTAAGGAACATATCAATTTTATAAATAACTTACAATTGAGTGTGTAATCTTATCTTATTTTACTAATGAACTTTCAAATGTTAAACACACAAATAACGTAAAAACATGCAAAAATTTAAAAGTAAATAAAGTAACGGACACAATTATTTAATAGTGATAGCTGTAGAGAAATAGGGATGTTTCTTTCTTACCAACCTAAATTATAAATTTTTCGCGGTTTGATTGATCTTGTTCTCAAACATTTTGAACATAAGATCAAAGGCAAAAGCAATATGTAGTATTACTATGAATCTATAGATCAGAGACGGCCGATAACCAACCTCCACCCCCCCAACCCCGACAAAGCCAGAAACCTGCACAGAGTGTGATACCCATCATTTACTGAGTGAATTTGATTATGGTTTCAGAACTGGGTGAATTTGTTGATTGTGAAAACAGCGAAGCGATGAATAATAAATACTGAAAGTAGCCAGGTGGAAATAGAGTCTGAATAGCTCAAGAAATAATTACAGAACTAAATAACCATAAGTGAAATAGGAACGAAAGGCAAACGTATTGCTAGTTGTGGGGATTACTGTCTAATTTATTAAGGAAAAACAGTCATTGGAGTAAGAATGATCACTAAATAACGAATATATTAACGAATGAATATTATTAGGCACTATTCGAAGTGAGTTCTAATATAACTACGGAAATAAAGTTTTTTCATTAGCGAGGTTTAAAACCATTTTGATGGATTTTCACGCATAGGTAATAACTAAGGAAGGTATAAGTAAATAGTTCTTAATTCTAATTCTGACAAAAAGGTCAAGTACTAAACGATACATCGAATTTTATACACTACTTGCCATTTTGAGAATAATAAACTAAAGGGCCTACCAATAGGAACTTCCTCTTTTAGTATTAAATAAAACATGGGTTTTGTATGAAAATCCTATTGTTCGTTATTGAAATATATTATGAATGAAAACTAATACCAGGCAATTGTCCAACACAACTACGTATACAGACGTTGATCCTTTTAGCGAATTTTTCGATCCCAGTTCTGTATAATCGTGGTTGAATTTCACGAAACACGCACTCGATGTTGGTTTTGAGATTTTGAATTATTTGTGGATTATTCTCATAAACCTCATCTTTCACATAGCCCCACAAAAGGAAGTCCAACTGCATTAGATCATAAGATCTAAGATCTTGGTTATCAATTGATATCCCTTATTCGCGAAATTTGCCGCCCGTAATTTGGTTGTTAGTAAATCAACTTTGAGGCTTTGTCCTGCTGAAACCATATCCATATCTTTAAAAATAGGCCATTAAAAGTTGCTATATCTCTGTAGGGAACCCCATTGACAGTAACGGTCTGACCAGCTTCATTTTCGAAAAAATACGGGCTGATGATGCTTCCTATCCATGAATCCCTCCCGAAGTCGCACGAGAGGGTTGTACTGGTTGCACAAAAGCTAGTCTTAGATTCTCAGAAGTCCAATTTTAATAATTTTATCTACTGATATTCATGTTTAAGTGTAAACGGACTTCGTCCAACAAGATTATTTTTTCTGAAAAATGACTCAACTAGCGAAAGTTCAACGTCGAAAATGATATTCTGGGTTTAGTTCTTGCACCAGTTGTACCTTATAAGGCTTTAGAGACAAATCCTTGTCATAATTCGCCATATGGTCATTGCAGCCAGCCTCAATTGTTGAGAATTTCGTGGCACCGATAACCTTTGGTGCTCTGTAACGCTTTCGCATACCGAAGCAATATTTCTGGCCGAGTGGCTGCACGAGTACGTGTTGTTGTTCGTATGTTTATCATTAAAGTAGTTGACTCAAAATTTTGCATTAAATATCTAATTTCAGTCTCACATGGACCAAAAATATCGAAAATATTAAGATTTAAATTATTTTAATACGATTTTCGGGCAAAACTAAAGATATTATAACAAATGTACACCTTTTATTGGAAATATGTCAAACAACCGAATGACAGAAATGCCAACATAGTCAATTTCAGATCTGTTGAAAGAAAAGGCCTTCTTGCGGGACCATTTATTTCGCTGGAGTTGAGATTTATTTACAAGGAGACTACTTCAAAAGCTACTTCTTGATTTGCATAAAACTTCGAATACATACAGAACGAGCAAAAATAATAAAAATGCATTCTTTTATCGGATACGAAACCCAATTGAAGGGAGACTTTTGAAAACGCTAGCAGACACAGAAAAAGTTTAAGTTTTAAACAGATTTCTATACATATACTTAAATCTAGCGATCAACTCGTTGAAGGGACACTAATCGCAAAATCAGCTATAAAATCTCAAACATGAAATCCGTAAACTATATCAAAGATACTAGTTAGTATTCTCATATTCTCAAAAATAATCCTACACATGGACTATTTTGTGTTTAATAAGAAACATACAGTAATATTATAGTTTTTAATATTAAATCCACACGTAGTTATGTTTTAGTAACAACTATAAAGCAATAGTCTTACCTTAAATAGACTCAGAAGTCACAAATTTCTACGTCAAAATTTCGACATCTAAGTATCTATCGAAAACATATCTCCAAGATTCACAAATGGACATATTTCGCTGCCAGGTACCGTTTTTTTGTAATTGAAAATTTCAAATGCTATAACATTGCTGCCTAAAAAGAAGGGGGGTGATACTATCTAAAATCGGATAGCTAAGTTGGATTTTACTTAAATAAATTTTGAAAATTTTATTCGTATACCTTCGATTTGTATCCTATAACATACTGAGAAATTGGCGTAAATGTTTTTCTCTAGAGTTGTTAGAGAAACTGAAAAGGTCTCATTTATTTCTAACAAAGATATTCTGTTCATGTATGATTTTGCAGTTGAACACAATATTGTTAAATATGCCGAAAGTTTATTGGTAAACTAAAATGAGGATACCAATTGTCATGAACAATTAGATGAAACTGGTATACTAGGCTAAGCATTCTGTAATTATTGCATATAAATATATCAAATTGTTAAATTGTGGAGAGGCGTAAAACATACGAAACGGATTTGTAATTGTTCGTAAACACTTTAAGCGAGTAAAGGATGTATGGAAGTTACATTACATACAGGATGTTTCAGATAATATGACATTCCTTTTAAGAGTTGTAAGTAGGCCCTACAGACACCCCAATAAACATAAAATTTAAAAAATACGAATACAAAAAGGTCCTTTTTTTCTAATTTTGTATAACGAGCCGCCTATGGTTGCATTAATACTACAACTGTTAAATCATTCATAAAATTACAGATTTATTTCTCTTAATCTAATTTTTTATTTTACAGTACTTCATTATTACAGACCTGTACACAATTTTATTAAGACAAAAGCACCAATCAGTTAAACACGTATAGATGGGTACAATTTGCGATTTAGTTTTAATTATTAGAACACTGGTTAGACAACGAAATGCATGTAATAACTGATGTAAATTGGAATAATTAAATTAAGATATCGGTTACTAATATTTAAAAAGGTGTATCATTTTACAGTCTTGTTTTTTGCGTCTGCTTCTAAAGTTAAAATAAACACGTACAATTCTGCTCTACTACGGAAATATTTATTTAGTAAGAAACACTTACTCAATGATATTTGTATATTTGAAAGCATGTGCATAGTCGACTCGTCATTATTAAACAAAAGTAATTTTTAGTATTTGTATTGCTTTTAATTTTACGCTTATTGGGGTATCTACAGGGCCTGATTTCATGCCTTAAAAGGAATGTCATATTATCTTAAACACACTGTATATAGGAAAAGAAAATACAAGAAGATAGAAGTAACCAAGGCAATTTGTAGTGCATCAACAGCATTATTGGAAAAAAGCTCCAATTGTTTTTCAACAATAAGCACTACAATCCAAAGGTTTAACAGACTTTTCTGATTTTTGAAATCCAAAGCTATTGGTATAGTTTTATGGAAAATACCAAAATTTGCTACAAGAATAGTTCATCGAGAATTTTCAAATTTAAATCAAGCGTGTGAATTATTCTTTAATAAAATATGTTATACACATTCTTATGACCTGTGGAATGTCTTTAATTCTGATTTACGGTTTCAATTTAGAGCTTCATATTCAATTGACAATCCTTGTTGGCCATAACACCTAGCTATACTATCCAACCAATGATATTTGCTGATGGTCAATTACCTTCATCTGTCTAGTTCTAAAATAATCAATAAGCAACTCAGTAACAGAGTACAGAATCATTATTCAAACCAAATAATGTCTATATTTCGGCATTTAAAAGGCGAAAATTAACAACCTGACATGTTAAACACATGTTTCATAACGTATATTCGTCTGAAACTACCATAAAATTTCTTTTATTATTCGATTCATGAAGCGATCAATGCTTACTTTTGTAACAAATATCTGCAGGTAAAAGGTGAAAATATCAACTATGACACTTAAAACAACAGCTTATTTACAACCTCTAAGTGTTTATGGATTTTACTTTCAGAAAAATTATATTCTAACTTTATCTGACTTAATTTTATAAACTAACGACGCTTATCTTCATTCATGGTATAATATAGAAATTTAATAGTTTACAAATGATCAGTTATCATAGAATACATCTTTTTCAAACATACGTTGCTACGTAACAGAAATGTGCTATTTGTAGTGGCACTGCTGTCATAAGCTGTAATATTAATACAATTTCTTTGAGTAAAACGTTACAGTTATTATAGAATTCTAATCTTTAATCTTAACCTTTATAATTTAAATGTAGTGGTAAAGATATATTAACTTTCAGTTCTTTTTGTGTAATCACTTAAAGTTTTTTATCTATATTTATTGTACTAACGTAATAACATTGATTTTATATAAGTAGAGTGCTCACGCCTATACTAAAAATTGGAAACCGCAGAATGCCGGCGAACACCAGTGGGAAGCACTGCTTCCCGTTAATTTGCCGACGAACATTAGGTGGCTCTGCATTCACGGTCTACTTCATTCTAAGTACCTCATTACTCGACGAACACGTCGAAAATACTTATATTAATTTATATTTATTAAGTTCGCCCGAAACGGTTGTTTTCATTATGAAGTAATGAATTTGTTCGCAATTTATTTGAATTTCACAAATTATGCGACAAAAGTATAACGCTTTTTATATTAAATTATTCACTGTATTAATTTGTTCAGAAATAATTTCAAACATATGATACAAAGCTTTCATTTTACAAACTCCGATTATAAAGTAGGTACTTGTGTACATATGTGTATAAAATTAAGACAAAGTAAACTATTTGAATCACTAATTAAAAACCTAGTTAAAAATAGCAATGTAAGTTAGTTCACAGCCGTTTAGACGCCCTGTTTATTTTGATTTTTAAAATTATGGTTATAAACAAACAAGCAGACCCTTAAAAGTTCAAATATTGGATGCTAAAATGTTCAGAACCCTTTAAAACAATCACATATTTCATTAGCTTTCGGTGTAGTATTATTTCTAATTAATTTAAATAGAATCTGCAATGGTAGGAAATATTTGCCACTATGCAATAAAAAAAAATTCACCAAATATTAAAATGTGCAGAATTCCTGTTAAACATAGTATCCACTTCCAAAACATAGTACAATCAGATAAATTAAATAAGATACATTTATTACAATTTAGGATTTGAAATCGCTAATCTAGCGCCACAAAGCTACAACTAGCGCCAAAATATTTGTAAAGTTGTTTACAATTATAGTTGGGTGCCACAAGGTTAGTGCTTTTTTGGCCATGGCATCTAACATAGTTGAAACTTTAGCGCCAAGTTATATTCACCTAGTGCGAGCTAGTGCCGCCAAATTAAGAGCTAGTTCCGCAATGGTTTTCGAGATAAAGCCAATTGAAGAAAAAACATGGCTGAAATTTGCCGAAATATTTTGCATGCATATTCTTTTCAGCTAGCGCCGTCAAAATAAGAGCTAGCACCACAACCGTTTCCAAGATAAGGCCAATTGAAGAAAAGCAAAAGTTTGTCATCGTTGAATTTTGTCGAAATACTTTGCATACATGTTCTTTTGGACTAGCGCCGTCAAAATGAAAGCTACCGCCACAAGAGTTTCCGAGATAAGACCAATTAAAGAAAAAGGAAAAGTTTACACCATAGCTGAATTTTGACGAAATATTTTGCATACATGTTTTTCTGAGCTAGCGCCGTTAAAATAAGAGCTTGGGCCACAATAGTTTCTGGAATAAAGCTAATTGAGGAAAAGTGAAACAATTCCCAATGGTTTGAAGTTTGAAGAAAAATTGTGACATAGTGTGTTTAGGAAATGCTACTTCGATAGTATTTTGAAACCTTGCATATTAATATTTATTGATTGTCCAGAGAATAGTTCTAACATTATAAAGTCGTTGACTCAATATTTGCCGTTTTTGAAATCTGTTCTTGTTGCCAGTTACACCATTTTAGTTTAATTTAAGATATTGAACTTCATCAATCATGAAATTTTATATACTTTGGTTCATTTTTCTATGAGAAATGAATATTCCAATTTTTGCCATATACCTTTGGTAGCGTTAAACACGGTAGGGGAATCGTTTAGGGAACATTTTCATAGGAAGATTATTGCATATTTTAACGTGGGTAAATCGCTTCCAAAATATCTAAGAATAATTGACTCGCGCCCCATATTATTTGTGTTGGATATATGTACAATATCATACCATAGTCGTGATGCAACGATACTTGTTCTTTTAAATAAATTTCTTATAAATTGTATTAAGCGCTGTAAATTTCAATATTTATTTTTCATTCTAATTACAAATGATCCTCTTTGCGTTAAAATAATATAAAATATGATATAAAGCGCTCAATGTTAAGAGTTATTTTGGTGTGTAGAAAGTGCCTCAATGGTGGGGTTTATGTTGGAATATCTTCCTTACAGGCATTTCTAAAGATAGTATTAACATAATCTATTATACCGGAATAAATTCAAACAAAGGATTAACTTGGCACTTCCTATTGCAAATTATAAAATGGTAACGGACTAAAGAAACCCACAACATTGAGCGCTTTATGTCGTATTTTAGATTATTTTAATGCAAAAAGGATCATTTGTAATTAGAATCTCAAACCAAGATTGAAATATATAGTATTTGATAAAATTTATGAGAATTTATTTAAAAAAAAACTTTCTCTCGCTGCATGACAAATATGGTATGATAGTGTGCACACGTCCAACTCAAATAGTACAGGGTCAGTCAATTGTTGTTATAAATTTTAGGAACGAGCTACCCACGTCAAAATAGGCAAAAATCTTCTTATGAAAATTTTTCCGAAACTGTTCCACTACCGTGTCTAACCCTATCAAAATTAGAATATTCATCTTTTATGGAAAAATTAACCAAACTGTATAACATTTGCTACCTTTTCATGATTGATGAAGTTCAGTATCCTAAATTAAATTAAAATGGTGTAACTGGCACAAAGAACAGATTTCAAAAACGGCTAATATTTGGGTCAACGACTTTATGAAGTTGCAGCTATTCTCTGCACAATCAATAAATATTAATATGCAAGATTTCAAAATATTATCGCAGTAGCATTGCCCAAATAGACTACATCACAGTTTCTCTGCAAAATTCAAATCATGGAGAACTCTTTCACTTTTTCCTCAATTAGCTTTATCTCTGAAATCATTGTGGTACCAGTTTTTATTTGACCGCGCTAGCTAAACACTACATGTATGCAAAATACTTCGACAAAATTCAACCATGGCGAACTTTTTGCTTTTCTTCAGTTAGCCTTATCTTGGAAATGGTTGTAGTGTTAGCTCTTATTTTGACGGTGCTAGCCCAAAAGAACATGTATGCAACATATTTCGGCAAAATTTAGCCATGGTGTACTTTTTATCTTTTTATTTTGAAAACAGTTGTAGCGAGCGCTAGCTCTTAATTTGGTGGCGCTAGTTCTTAATTTGACGGCGCTAGGCGAATATAAGTTGATGCTAGAGTTTCAACTATATTAGTTGCCACGACCAAAAAACATCAACTTAGCGGCACCCAACTTTAATTGTTCGTAATTTTACAAATATTTTGGCGCTAGCTTTGGCTATAATGGCGCTAGCTGTAGTTAGTTTGGCGCTAGAGTTTCAGCAGGAAATTCAGTCGTGGTGCTGCCGTTAGATTAATGGAGCCATGCCGTCCTATACATACAGTGGCTCACAGCTTAAATAATGCAGCTTATAAAAAAGTACACATTACTGCGAAGAAAAGGTAAATAATAAACATAATAACTTATAACGTTATTAGGCCATGTATACTCAAGTTAAAAGGAAATTTTCATAAGCAACTTATATTATAAACAAAAATCGAAATGATATTCAAAATTTAGCTTACAGATTAAATGATACCATACGAAAATAAATTAAAAAGTTTAACTCTAATATCACGTAGTTGTTTCAGGACCTCCCTTACTCGTTTGGGCATTGATTCGACTAATTTAAGGGTATAGTCTAGAAGGATAAGGATTTTGTCCCATTTATCCAAAAGAGCCTTCTTAGGACCATTTTTATTGGATATGATGTTTTCGAATGACATGTTTCAATTTAACCCACAAATTTTCGATGACATTTAAGTTGGGCGATGGTGGGTAAGGTTTAGCTACATGTGGACAAATATACAGTAGCCATTATTTCATCAAAATAGACGAATGCTTAGAATCGTTGTCCTCGTAGAACGCGAAATTTGCTTTTATACCTAGTTTGGCTGCAATAGATTTTAGATTTTGTTTCAGAATAACCAAGTCGACCCCTGTCCACATTTCTCTCAATAAAACACAAGTTGCCAATTCCAGGAGCGGGCAAGAAACCCCAGAACATTTTATGCCCGCCCCCAAATTTCACGGTTGAGCGCTAAGTTTGTAGTTTTAACGTCGCATTGATTTTTGTCCATACATGAGCATTGCCTGAGCCAAAGAGGTTAAACTTACTCTCATCAGCAAATAGTTGTCTACCAAACGTCTAGAGACTTGCTGAAGTAAATTCAATGCCATTTGTTTTTCGCTCTTATGAAAGGCTTCTTCCTAGCTGCTCAACCTCTGTACTCTGCTTTTTGAAACATCCTTCTTATTGTTTTGGGATTACATGATTTTTCTAAATCCTTGTTTACCTCTGCTGCTAACTGTGGGGCACTGAACTTGGTCTTTCTTTCAACTTTACACACAATATACGTCTTTTCCTTCTGTGAAAATAATTTGTTTGGTGGCTTTCTGAATTTATTATCCAGACGATTTACACGCATATAGCGTTCGATTATGTGTTGTACCGTGGAAGCAGGTTTATTCATTATTTCAGCAATTTCTCGTTGTGTTCTCTCATTTTAAGGTAAAAAATAAGGAATTCGCGTTCTTCAATAATCGTACCTGTGGACACAAAACACTATACCATCTCTCAAATTGAAAGTTAAAGGTTTCCCTGAGAGGTAAACTGAAAATTTACAGCACTTTAAAGTATGCAGTGCCAACATTTAATTGTTAGATCATTTAAGTTATGGGCTACGTTTTGAATATTTTTTCGATTTTTGTTTATAAGTTGCTTTT
>JAHWXV010008439.1:0-14184 GCA_024586415.1 Phrixothrix hirtus | reverse complement strand
TGTGTGTGTGTATGTGCACGTCTGTGTGTATGTGTCTGTGTGTGAGTATGCGTGTGTGTGTGGGAGTGTGCTAGCGCGGGTGCGTGCGTGTGTGCGTGCATGCTTGCATGAGAGCGTACTTGCGTGCGTGCGTGCGTGCGCAGGGGCGTGCGTGCGCGCATGCGTGTGCGCGTGCGTGCGTGCGTGCATCTATTCGAGCGTTTGTGCGTAAGTGCATGCGTACGTGCGTACTTGCGTGCGTGCGTGCTTGCGTGCGTGGATGCGTGCGTGCGTGCATGCGTGGTGCGAGCGTGCGTGGTGCGAGCGTGCGTGCGTGAGCGTAAGTGTGCGCGTGTGCGTGTGCGTGTGCGTGTGCGTATGCGTGTGCGTGTACGTGTGCGTGTGAGTATGCGTGTGCGTGTACGTGTACGTGTGCGTGTACGTGTGCGCGTGCGCGTGCGCGTGCGCGTGCGCGTGCGCGTGCGCGTGCGTGTGCATGTGTGCATGTGGGTGCGTTCGTGGGTGTACGTACGTGCGTCTGGGATTGAATGTATGATGTTGCGAAGGTGTGTGCTTACGTGCTCGCGCTAGGGTATGCCTGCATGTTTGAGTGCGCCCGTACTTGTAAATGTGTTACTATTTATAAAGAAAAAGGAATTTTAATAGATTTAAAAATATCATAAGGGGTGATGCATCGATACGATCTAAAGATAGATAGCTTAACATTGTTAAAAGAATAAGCGATCTAGATTAATTGATATTATATTTTACTAAATCTTATTAGGTATCCGTTGTTACGTTTTAATAATGTGTACATCTTAGAATATAATTATAACAAATTAATCGTAACGGAAGTCTATGCCTAAATAACACAATTTAATTATTTCAAAAGTGCTCGATAACATTAATTATCAAATGTATAATACGTATTATGAATTGTAATTTAAAATTTCAGTTAGAAAAAAATCACAAGTTGTAGCGTAAAATAGGGAAGAACGTGGATATTGAAATCCGATGGCTTAACAAGTGGCTAATAAAAGTTAATACGACATATATTTCATAGAGGAACGCCCAAATTTTATCAGGAATATTTTCCAAAAACGAATTCTCGAAGTAACTCCTGAAACTGATTTATTTCCTTAACGGTGTTCGAATAACCTTCAATTACAGTTTACGTTTTTAAAATGTGTGTGCCTTACAGTGTACGTAACTTGACAAAGACGTTATGTGTTTTGCAAATAACCTCGTTTGATCGCATAAAAGGTATTTTGATTTTGACCTACATTACGAAAATGAGGTTGTTAAATGAGCTTTATTTATTACGTCAGTTAACTTTGGATGTAAAGCGTGATTTCTAAAGTTTTTCAAATCGGCATCCAATACGTTAAACGTAAAATAAAGTATAAATTCGAAATACAAGTGTGGGGGAATATATGCCAAAATTAAACTGTGATGAAGAAAACATATTTAACTGTTTACAGATATTTTACTCGTGTTTTGTAACGAACCTAGTTAATTGTTTTAATAGTATACAATATACCTGGAGGACAAGGTGCTTTTTTTAATCTCTAGAGAAAAAGTTTGTTACTCGAGCGATAGTCAGCAAAATAATCTCTTTAGGTATTAAGAAACACTTTCGAATAACTTTAAATAAGAATCAACGAAAAAGGTAAAATTTCATGATTTTAACATTTACAGATCATTCGTGTTATAAAAATATAATTTGGTTAGAGCAAACACATTATTATGGTACCGCAACAACAAAGACAATTGGAACAATTTGGATGATTTCATCAAATTATTTAAATCCTACTATTTACCGCCAAGATTCCTATTCAAAATGGAAGAAGAAATCAAATCCAGAACACAAGGAACCGTCGAATTCATAAAAATGTATATAACCACCATTCAAACCCTAACACGCCGTTACTTACAATACAAACATGAACAAAAATTAGAGCGAATCTATAAAAACCTGAAACCGGAATACAAAATGTACATCTATAGAAATGATTTCACAAATCTTAGCGAATTTATTACCGCCAGAGAGGAATACGAAAACAACGGTTCTCAGGAAAAATCTTTCAAAACACCACCGCCGCCCACTCAATCTTTTATTCTTGAAACCGCCTACCGACCGAAAAAGTAAAACAAATCTAATGTGTCTGTAGAAGTATTAAAACAAAAACCGCCTCCACAAATAAAATACAAAAACGAATACCGTCATCAACGTGCAACCGTGAAGAAACATGTTGGAGATGTGGAAATAAAGGACACTGGAGAAATCGTTGCTGCATATAACCGAAACTCCTTTGTTCATATTGTGGAAAACTTGACGTATCAACAAAAATTGTAACTGCAAAAGGCAGGGAAACGCGAACAGCCAGCGGGAATAACAGAGATCTCCCGTAAACCGGAAAAACGTACTTCTAAAATAAAAACCGAACCACAAGAATGAAATAAATGGTTACCCGAAATCCGCAACGGACATAAAAAACACAAACCGCCGATTCCGCAGAAAACAAGCACCGTCCAAAATTCAACAAATACAGACAGAGGACTATTCTTAAAAGTCAAAATCTCTGGTCAATCTCCATTGGCACAGATAGACACTGCATCTGAACAGTCCTTCATTAACAACATAATTGCAAGCAATATCCCAGAATATAACCGAATGAAGAAATCCGGAACGAGTCAAGAAATTCAAGTGGCTAACGGTGCAACAGCCCCTATCATCGCAAGCATCCCGGTATGCATAAAGGTACAAAACAAGGAAATAGAATTAAATGCTGGAGTAATTCTTCAATTAAAAACAGACCTGACACTTGGCATAGATTTCTTGAATAAAACCCGTGTGCAAATAGATCCGCTACGAAAAGTATTAAAATCTCCTTGTGAAACCTGGCCATTTCAACACGGAAAAGGAATCAATGCAATTTTTGGTCTTCAAAACTTACAAAATACCGAAAAGGCCCGTTCGCAACAGTTCCTTACCGAAGAAGTTAAACAGTTCGACAACACTTCCGGGCCCACCGATCAAATAAAACTGAAAGCCACCACCGCACCTGCAAAACTGCGATATTACCCCCGAAGCCCTGCACTTCAACAGGTCAGAAATGAAGAAGTAGATAAAATGCTACAGGATGGCATTATCCAACCTTCATATAGCCTCTATAGTTCACCGGTAGTCCTTATAAAAGACCTACTGGAAAATACCGACTCTGGGTTGATTTTCGTATGTTAAATCAAATTACAGAGACCGATGCATATTCTATACCGTACATTGAAAATTATCTCAACAAATTGAGAGGAGCAAATACCATTGGAACCAGAGTAAACCATTAACCGCCTTCACAGTACCTGGTAGAGGACTTCTTCAATTCCGTGTAACACCACTTGGACTCCACAGTTCTGGTGCAACCTTCCATAGACTATTATACTCAGTCATAGGGCCAAAAATTAAACCTTATCCGTAGGCATACCTGGACGACATTATAGTAACAGGAACATCATTTGAAAATTATCTGGAAAATCTACAAAAAGGCATCAGAAAACTAAAAGAGGCAAACTTGCAGCTGCAAAAAGACAAATGTAATCTTTGCTAGACTTAAATTGAATATTTAGGGCACGTACTTAACGAAAAAGGAATCCATACCGATCCTGAAAAAGTAGAGGCCGTAATTAAAATGGATAGTCCGAAAAATACCAAAGGAGCCAGAAGCTTCTTAGAAATGGCATCCTGGTAAAGGAAATTCATCCCAAATTTCACACGTATAGCCACACCGTTACATAACCTGTTAAAAAATGGAACTAAATTCTATTGCACCGAACATCACGAACAAGCATTTCTACAATTCGAAACACAACTAACTAATGCATCTATTTTATCCTGCTCGACTTTAAAAAAGAATTCGCTTTACAAACCCACGCTTCAGACGAAGGCTTAGGAGCATTTCTATCGCAAGACACCGAAGACAACATCGGAGAAGTAATTGCTTACGCAAGTAGAGCATTAACACCGACAGAAAAAAATTACTCAACTCTAGTAAAGGAAACATTGGCAATCTCATTTGCAATAAGAAGATTCAAACTGTACAATAAGGGATATAATTTCCGCATTATTACCGAGCACCGATCATTATATTAACTTAAAGGGAAACCTAACCCAACAGGAAGACCCACATGATGGTTAATTGAACTGAAACAGCACCACTTCACACTTCAATACCGGCAAGGTTCAGTAAAAAAAGTAGCCGAAGCATTATCCAGAAAGCCCATTACTGAAACCGCCGCAATTAGAACCGCTACAACACAGAAATTCCAATGGATTCATCCGTTCAAAGCTGCAATATTAAAACATGCCGAAAAATATGAAGACTAAAAACTAGGCAATATTTAAAGCAACATACCGACAGCAACCAAAGAAACATATAAAGTACAACCAAACTGGAAACTGTGCATAACGAAATACTTAAGAAGAATAGTAATGAATGAAAATCACGACACACGGGGCGCATGTCATTTTGGTACGAATAAAACAATTAGCCGCATACAATTAAATTAGTATTGGCCACGAATGCAAAAAGATATAAGACGTTATGTCCCACAGTGCCAAAGCTGTCAACAGTACAAGTCATCAATAATTAAATCAGCTGGAAAAATGGAATATACAAAAATAAATGGACCTTGGCATACAATCAGTACAGATTTAATAGGACCAATAACCATATCATCCAAAGGATATCAATATCTTGCGGTATTTCAAGACACATTCACATAATTGGTCGAAATTAGACCAGTTAAGAACCGCAACAGCTAAAACCGTAACCGAGGCACTAAAAGACAAAGTAATCTACCAATTTGGTACTCCAAAATAAAGAATTTCCGATAGCGGTCCGCAATACGTAAATAAAACTTTTCAAGGCACCGCCGAGACCTTTTGAATAACGCACAAATTAACAACCCTGTATACACCACAAGCGAATCCTGTAGAAAGGATTAACCGCGTCATTGGAACAATAATTGCAAAACTTGCAAAGAATAAACACAAAGACTGGTATAAATATATACCGGAAATTTGCTTCGCTTTAAATACTGCTAAACACGATTCTACAGGATCTACACCAAGATTATCAAACTTCGGAGGAGAGCTAGAACAACCCCTCACATTAAAAGCACAAACCGATCACACCGATAACCTAAACCGCCTCTTAATTGATACTAAAGAGTACGCAGATAAATTAAGGCATCTAAAAGATATTCAAGAATTAGCAAAATCTAATTTATAGAAAACACGCATGTAAAAACGTCGTCATTACAACCTAAGAAGACGTAGCATAGATCCACAAATAGAAGACTTCATCTACCGATGCGAAAGATCATTATCTGATGCCAGAATATGACGTTCCGCGGAATTATGTCCAAAATTCTCCGGACCATATAAAATCACCGAAATTGTATTAAAAAACACAATTAAATTGGAAAGTATAAACGATAATACAATAACCGTGCCTGTAACAGATATCAAGCCAGCAAAAGAATACGAAGAATTAAATTCCGATAACCGATAACAACAATACATAAAATACAAGTAAAACGGTAAAAAATTTATTGCTAATCAACTTAGGTAATAACAATGCCTCCAAAACTATTTATATCGTTAACTATGACTTCTATATCCCCCATCCCTTCCGCCACACCTCGAAATAACCGTATGTTACAGGCAAAAACTAATTGGAAACCGCCGTTGCTGATCGAAATGCCAGTTATCATAACGAAATTCAGAAAGAGCAAGATTACTTCGCCAGAAGACCTGGTGGAAGACGTCAAAATGATTATGGGACCGTTACCCGTCACTTCACCCATACATCCACCACCGCTTAATCTCAGACCCATGGACGAAGACGTAATGATGGCCGAGACCGTCAATGCCCACGAATCCTACAAGACGTGCACAATCCCGCCGCCCCCAACTATCCATCAACTACCGCTGCGATGGAAATCGACCTCGCCGTCGAAGCGACTTCCAGCAGACCACCTACCAACCGCCGGCAGCTGGACGACCTGTTCCAAAAATTCTTTGGCGATTCACTCCCGTAGTCCCCAGCTACATCGCCCCCTACAACCCGCAGGCCGAAGAGAAAGGCACAAAAAGCACTGTACAAGACCAGCAATGGCCGCAAATTCTTGTTTACCACAGCCAAAGTCAAGCGCATGCAACAAGACCCCAACTTCAATCTACACTGCCAGCTCATATCCAGATGGATTAAGCAACAACACCAGATTCCGGCGCCTCCAGCTTCAACAGCCAGCTATCTGCAGCCCACCGAGTCATCCTTTTTACCTCCACAAGGAGGAAGTGTAACGTTTCCAGCGACACGTGATAATAACGCGAAATACGATTTAATGAAATTCCGAGAATTCTACGCGTTTTCACTATATTAGTGATTGCGGAAGTGTAATTATTAAGACTGAATTAAAGACACAACAAACTTTAGGAAAGCGTCGAATACCGTGCGTTAGTGTACAATTTTATTTTAAATTATAAACAGCTTAATTAAGAGCTGTTATAAAAATGCTATAAGCTAATTAATGAAGATTGCACAATCTGACGAATAAATTACCAGTTACCGTCCAAAATCAGTCAAGATTGCTTTAATAATTAATAGTAATTAATATAAACAACAGTCTCAGATGATTTAAATATTAATTAATTAGTAAAAACTAATTAAAAGCTGTTGCAAAATATTTCGTCATGTTATGCAAACGAATTGGTTAAAGCACATTTTATTGTTATCCGTATTTATAAAATATCAAACAGATAAAACCGTTTGAATTTAGGTTCGCTGAATAAAGAACACGAGTACAAATTTGACTATAAATAAGACGCTTTCATGAGTTGCAAATCAGTCTTTTTATGAGACTCTGTACGGGATATTGCCTATTTCAAAGACCGTAAAAGATTTTCTGTAAAGTCAAGCTATTTTGTTATTATATTCTACAGTGATCCTGACGAAACGTCTTATTAACATATTAGCAAACCGTTAGAAGACGCTGTATGCTAGAGATTTGTATACAGAGATTCTAGAACGACGTTGTATTCCTTTGCTGCTCTGTAACAAAGGTAGATCGAGTGTAGAATAATATAACATCGGGCAACCTCGTAAGTGAGTATTCCTGGTGTTACTACCGCCGAATCAACCACGATACCGCCTTTGGGTCGATTGCAATCAAGTTTCTCTGCAACTATTTGTGAACAACGTTAATCGTCCGTCATCGTCGTTGTTCGTTGAATTGTATCGATAGCTGTCTGTCATATAAAATATCCCATCATTTCTATATGAGTTGCTAAAGATAGATGTGCAAAGGGCGATACGCTCGTGCTCAGATCTCAAAGCATACTGCCGACTCTTGTATTCAAAATATATCAGGAGAGTACGATTTGGCCGAGTCAGAAAACGCTACACCCGTTGCTTGTTCCAACACCGTAGCAATTTAAAATTATCGTGGTCGTATAAGCCTCATTTGAATGCTGACTTTCTAGTAAATAGTTTATTTTGTCTACTGTCAGAAAATCATGTTAATTTTATTTTCCATTATTGAACTAGTGTTAGTTTGATTTAATTTATGTCCAATTGCCATTTAATTTCTGTAAATAAATTTTTACTGTTGCCTATCTTTTTAATACCGCCGAAAACCGAAACGATCATTAATTAACTGTTGCAGAAGTTCGTTTCATAACGGAAGTCCGAACGACGTCATTTGCACAAACGACGTTCACCGTAAACTAATTACTTTAGAGACATACCGACCGCCAAAACAGACGAAGTGAAAGCCTCCAAAGTTACTGAGTACCTCGTTAAGTACCACCCCCGCACAACTGAGCTATCACCGAATTGAATGCAAATTCTTTGTCCAGCCCGGATACTTTTCACTACGAATTGAAAGGTCACAACATTGGCGACACTTGTACGAGTAAATACATGGTAAACATCAATAATTAAATGGATACCCAGACTATCAAAGGTTTCGTTAAAGAATTTAAATTACTATAACACAGTTATGATATTCACAGAAAATTGGCTTGCAACAATTTACAAATATTTGAATAACTTTTGATAATCAAAAATGTTTATTTAACCAGTAATTATTAATAGGTCTTAATCCATTCGTTTCAATTTCTCCAAAATAAATTGAAGCAAGAATGTCCCTTTTATTACGTTATGTGTATTTGCAAACTAGTAGTTGTGATAATTTACTTAAAACAAAAATTAGTGGTGTTTCTAACGTTGATGGACTTACGAGGAACGCCCTTCTTTGTGTCCTAATTATATATAGACCCTTCTCGGGTAGAAGTATACGGAATGGTACTTGTCTAAATCTTGCCAAATCTAGAATCTCAAATTATTTCTAGAAACCGGACTTCGACACCACTGGCCTAGTGGTTTAAAGACCGTTTCAATATCTAAAAATTAAAGACACAATGCACTATTCAAGATAACTTTTACTCTACGTGAACTGTACCGCTTAATGCCTGATAACTAACTAACTTCTGATTACCCCCTGAGAATCCTGGGATTTCATTTATCGCAACCTCGATATTGGCATCGAACATCTCGGAGCGTTTTGTAATGGTCCGGTTGCACAATTAATTTTTAAACAGGTTTCATGCATTGTCATATACATTACTTATTTGTGTATTCGCTTATATGATTTTCAGACGGATCGGTGACATTAGTGCCACTATAACGCGTGCGTTACTTATATTTCAACTGTTTATTAAAACGTTGTAACGTTACATCGTTACATGTATATTTGTATATGCATTAGTAATTTAATTACTTTCAGTTTATTTAATTTAACAATAAAATTTCATCATATATCCATTTATATTTGGTTGTAGTAGTTTTCAGAGAATTGGCAACATTAATTTTCAAAAATAGCAGTAACAACGTTGTGAACTTATGAACGTGTTGGGCTAATACATATGTCAATCCTTTATACAGATTTGTGAACGATTTCGAGGCTTTGTGTTTTCCTAGGCCTTTGCAATAAACATGTATTAATAGTTTGTTTAAAGTATGGCTAATAAAATAAATTTAAAATAAAAATATTGTGTAAAAATGAAATTGCTAAGTGTAATATGTATATATTCGTTTTCATTACAATGAACATAATTATATAGATTTAAAAAGATTTTTTAAGATTAATAATAATAAAATATGAGTGCAAACGTTCAAAATTCCACCATTTTTCTTTGGTAATTAGAACTTAGTTAATTATTTCAAGGAAATAATTACAATCTGCATTTAAAGATCTATACAGGTTTAAATCGATGTCGGTTATTTAGCACATGGTGAAAAGATTAAACCAACTATTACCTCGTTAAATTGTGTGAAGTCTAAGCACCTTGCTACGCTACTCTCGTACTTTGTACCGGTTAGAGAGATTGACGTAAAATATTTGCTGCCAAGTTGACTTTGTTAAACCTGTATGGCTCGGCAGTTTTAGCTCATAGTGCACGAAACGTCTCAAGAAGTTCAATATATAATTTATAATCGTCTGCCTTAAGGTACGAAGGTAATGTTATAAGGTTTTTCACCAGTCTAATTCTGTACCATAACGATTCAATGATACGATTTATAATTTATTTGAAATACTGTATTCAGTATTAAGATTACAATTATATCTTTAATAAAAGTAGAATTCTTTTTATACATGTATTTTAAATTCATTATTTACACTGTAGAGTTCTTATATGCTATAATATGTACAATTCTATGGTTCTATATCATTATTTCATGCTTTATAATAAATCTATTCCACAAGACGTTATTATAAAGTTTTAGATTATATTAATTACATGCATAATTTATGTGAGTGTTAAAGTGTATCTGTGAATCAACAATTTAGGTAAGGTGATAAATGGCAACGAATTCTTTATTAGCTATGCCTTTTGTAGGTTACAAGGTATTGAATTCCAATAGAAGTCGTCCAATATGCTTTTGTAATTTGTGTTATTACGGAGCTATATGCACAACAGCGGAAGTTGTCCATTTTCTGTATATGTAATCCTTTCAGAGGCCTCTAGAAGAATGGATAGTGCGGCGGAAGTCGTCCAGGTTCACTGTACATCTCTAGATATGTTTTACGATTATCATGTTCTCTATTATAGCTATCGGAAAACGTCCTTATAGTGTTAGAAGAGAACTATTGTTTCTATAAACGTAATACAGCTGAAGTCATCCAGAAATGTTACGTTCAGGAATACAAATGGCAAGGAAATAAATTTAATGGAGTGTATAGTTGACAGGATATGGTTCACGTGAGAGAGAGTCGTGAAGACTCTGATTGCTTTGTGTTTGTTATCATAATTGTTGATAAAATATAATTTTCTGGGAATTAAATTGTAATGTACTGAACGTTTACAATGCCATCTATTTTAAATTAGTAAAAGCATTATAGTTTTCTTTCTATCTAAGCTATCTTAAAGTTACATTATACCATTGCACAATAGCTGGCCAATTGAGTTTAACTTAAATAAATTACGATTCATTGGGTTTCTATTTTCTAGTTCTGTTTAACTATACCTTTACCACTATATGGCCATACCTTTTCGGTTTTTGTGTGTATTTACATTAATGACTTGTGATGAAAGTACAATAAACTCACATTTTCAATCATATGTTATTATGGTATCTTTTCTACTGAATTCATTATTGATTCTAAAATATTTAATTAAAATTGTATTTTTGTTTATTTAAGGGATTCTTTCATGAGTTATTTATATTTCAATACATATAATAATGTATAATTTAAAATTTATTTAAATTTAGTATTTAATCACGTTTTACCGTTCTTATTGCAATATTAAACGTCTGTATCAATACATTTTAATACGTTTCTTTTAGCACCTTACCACCGATCTGCTTCAGTGAACGGACTTGTGTTTCTGTTTCGTACGCGGTATTTGTTTACAATTCTAAAATATTCGTTCTAAGAAAGGTCAAATTCTGTAGCTACTTCTGTAGCAGGTAAATGTATTTCATTCCTCTTATATTTTTTGAGCCAGATTAAAGCAGTGCTTGAACTGTAAGAATTTGTTCTATGCATTGCCATTGAAGTCTATTTTATCACACATTTTTAAGGTTACTTCTAACCTTACTTGTTTTGGTTGACCGGGCCCCTTTTAAGATGTGTTTACTTATATTTCTAGTTTGAATGAAGGCGTTGCGTTACGATTTGAGTAATTCAATATAAACCAAGCTATTAAAGTATAACTAAGACTATAATAAATCAAAAAAATATTCTTATACGTGAGTTTCTACATGTTCCGTAATGTCTGACTGAATTTTAAAAACACTGTGAGTTTGCTTCTTCAGCTGCTAATGCTTTGGCAACACACCCATGATATTGTTTTTCCATAATGTTGTTTACAGAAATGGTATTAAATTATATATTATAAGTTAGATACATAAATTCTAAACCGTTTTATGACCCCTGTAATTCATTTTCTAAAACGCCTTTATTTAAAGTCATTTCCTTATACTGAGATTAAGACTGAAGTTTGAGCTACATTTTGAAAAGCGACTTACGTAGTATGATGGTATTGCCAGTTGATACAAAAATTGAAAGAATTCTGTTAATCTGTTTCACTATCAAATCAACCTCTCTCGCTTGTAGCTGAGTGGAAATTCAATTCAATTCAACTTTCTTTATTTTAAAATAGATCAATACCTAATATTAAAAATTGAGTTTTAATTGCTAAACATAGGGTTAATTTGCTAATTTTTTAGAATAATAAGGGCTACCGCCCTCCCGAAAAATTCTTGGAGTTTTGTAGCTTTTAAATCTAAACTTATATTTAAAGAAATTTTTAAGTCCCATTCCACTGATATTTGGATTCGTGTCTTTCTCAGTCTAGTTTTTTAAGTGTTGGGTTGCAGATCAACAGAATGGTGTTGTTTGGGCGCGGTTGTTTGGTGGGAATGGATTGTTTGTTTGAAGTTCTATGATATTGTTTGTTCTGCTTCAATGGTGTCGTGTTTTGTGGAACTATAATCGACAGTCCGTAAACATATATGTTAACTTATAACTTACTCTACACTTATAATTAGAAACAGAGTTATCCGGTAGTGTCTAATCGGTAACAAAGTTACTGGTAGTAGTCCGTCACTAGGAATTAGAAAAGTATTTAAAAGTATTTAAGGGTTAGGAGGGAAAAAATCACAATTTTTGCACTTCACAGAGTGTTTATTGGATGGGAAGCTGCCTGCTGTTGTTGATGTTTGGATGTTAGTTGATGTTTTGGTAGGCTCCTTCGAAATTGAAATTGAAATTTAGGTTAAAGTTGTTGGTGTTCAATTGGATGTTGTTTGACGCCCATTCCTGATTTTCCGTAGAAGATTGTATTGTTGTTTAGTTTATTTTGTTATATTCGGTAGATGTGTCATGTGTTGTTGTGTAAGAGAGATTTGTTTTGTTTTGTTTGTGTTTTGATTGTGTGTATGTTGTTGTGTGTGTTATGTGTGATGAATTTTATGTGCCTTCGAAATGAGTGTGTTTCAATGTGTTAAGTTGTAGATGGCAGAGATTCAACTTATCCCGCACGGTAAGACCTATGCAGGATTCAGTTTTGGTTCTATGGATCCAAAAATCCAAAACGTTGAACATGTCAACCTGGAAAAGTGGTTTTGGCGATTATAGAAGCTTTGTTAGTAAGTTTATTAAGATGTCAAAGTCATATTTGTTTCCAAGGTAGTCATCGGTTATCTTGTCTTGTAGTTGGTCTTTAAGTGGTTGTAATTGCTGTGGTGTCAGGCCGGAACCGAAAATCAAATGTTCGGGTGTCCCGATTGCGCCACAGTCACAGTTTGGTGTCGATCTGCTGTAAATTTTGTGGAGATGCGTCAGGTAAAGCACATGTCCTGTTAAGAAATGGATGGTACATGTGAAAGGGCAGAACCAACTGTTGTGGTGGCAAAATTTGACATTTGGCATGAAGTTGTAAGTTATTCTGCCTGTTGAAGCGTAATTTCGTTCTTTTTGCCATATTGTTAAGATGCGGTTGGTAATGTCGGATTTTGTCAACGCTCTTTCACCCAGTATATTGTTCACTCTATCTTGGATGACTTTTTTAATCCAGTACCTGGCTGCTGTCTTCTTGACCTGTGTATATGTGCTGAAATTATACCTAGAAATGCCAGTAAATATTCCAGTGACTTAGTGCCAAAGGTCCCGGTAATTCTGAGTATTGCTCATCTTTGTGTACACAGCAGTTTCTTTTTAACGTAGCCGATGTTTAGTCTGTGTACCAAGGTACTACCCGCGTACCCAGTTACTAGGCGCGTACGTTATAATTGCCATTGTTACATTGTTAAGATATAACATTGAACTTGACAGAGGGATCTTAAAGTCTTTCTGTGCAATTTGGGATATTTTATGCAATGTACTGATCGCTTCCTTGCAGGTGTTGATAATATGTGTGTTAAAGTTCTGGTTTTCGTCTATAGTCATCATTAGGTATTTGGTGCTCTTGGCTCTAGAGATCTTTTGGCCATCCAGTTTAATTACTGGGTCCCTCTGCAGGGACCCCCTCAGTTTTGTAATGCCATATTCGTTTATGCTTGTTATGCTCTTCTAGGTTCAGCTTCTAGGATAATGGCCAAGTCTGCCTATTCTATAGCATCTAAAATGGTGTCGTCTTGTTCTAATGTCAGGAACAGATCGTGAAGGACAGTATTCCAAAATACAGACCCGTAAGTCGAGCCATGCCGGCAATTTTTGGTGATTCCCATGCTTATGCGACTTTGGTTGTTGATATTGAGACGTATTTTCACGTTTCTGAGAAGGTAACTGTGGATGTTGCGTTTTATTAGTGCACTTATTGGTGATAGCCACCAGAGATTGTCAAATGCGCCACTGATGTCGACGCAGATCGGGGCCATATATCATACAGAACTCAGTTGGTGGATGGCGTCTTCGGCTAATTTGCCCTTTAGGAAACCATATTGTTGGTTACATTGTAGGTAGTTAGCTGTATGTTGTGTAAGTTTGTCGTCAATGATTTTTTCATAGATTTTTCAGTGGAAATATTTACTTCAGTATAAGGTAAAAAATTCATGAGCTGGCGTTTGTTGTACCGCACAAAAGAAGTATATATATATATATATATATATATATATATATATATATATATTAAATATT
>JAHWXV010008431.1:0-15263 GCA_024586415.1 Phrixothrix hirtus | reverse complement strand
AAATATATATATATATATATATATATATATATATATATATATATATATATACGTCATTTATGTCATTTGTCAAAATTTATTTTGTTTTCCATGTTGTAGTTTATAATTATATAGTTATTGTCTTGAAGAAACGTACTATCGTATGCGAAATGTAGACATAAGTAATATAATATTGGTGAAACCAAGTATTTTTTATTATATCATTATTCCAACAGCAAGTAACAAAAATAATTCAGAATTATGGTGAACATATATAAATCCGGCTTTCGCCAAATAAGCTTTCACTAGTCGTTTCAATCTTATGATTTATGACTATGTTTAAAAAAATGACCGGAAATTGGAAAGTCAGCGGGGCGTTTATGAAAAGTATAACTAAAAATTATTTGTACGTAGTAACTACCTGTTTATTTATCAAACAGTAGTTTAGAAAATTTAGATGAAACGTGAATGCTTTATTAATCTTCTTTACGTTTCTATTTCCCCATGATATTTAAATTATATAGGTAGTACGTTTACCTACTCGTCGTAGAGGAATTTGAGATGATATACACTTTATGCTAAATATTGTTTTTATTCTATTCAAAATTCTTAACTAGTAAAAATTAATATGTATACCAAATTGCCGTTTCAGTAAATCTCTTAGGGCCAGTAATTCATTTGTAGCTTAAGCTTTAGCTACCTAAATCGTGCCTTCTTCCCATAAAAACCATTCCAGCAATAATCGGTTCTACAGCAAATAGGTGTCATTTAACTAATCTGAAGCTTAAGCTATAACTGAAATGCCGAGCTTTAATCATTTATTTTACTAGTTTCGATATTTTAATAGGCACTCTCATAATTCTTAATCCGAGATAAGCGTTTTAAATATTTTATCATGTTGAAAATTCGAATAATGTTAGGTATTGTAAAACTATTGAAGCGTATGTACGTCCTAAAAGTAAGGTACAATAAATGTTTTCCACTCATATTATCTCTACTGTGGTTATTCGTGTACTACGTGATAGAGCACCAACCTTGCTAATGAAACGGTATTCCATCTGTTTACAAACATTATATTGGTTAGGGTTATAAGTTGATCAAGATGTAGCCCTTTTTTCTGACAATGTAAAATTAGAAAGCGGTGTGACATTCGATTTATACACGTAAAGAAATTTACCCTACGGAAATGTATAGAGATTGTTGATATTTATAGTTAAAAACCGTTTTATGAAAATTAACCTCCGCGTGATTTTGCACCAAAAGCTTCACTCGCACATTTAAGCATTAAACATGTCGAAACAATGCTGGGGAACCATTACAGGCTAACACTTCTCAGAAGATGAAACCGAAGATGCGGCAATGTACCTTCTTAAATGATTGCGTGAAGAATAGATCGTGTAAAATTTTAATTTAACTTCAAACGTTTCGAAAACAGCGCATTTTCTTTATTAATAAAACTGACATATGTAATTAAACAACAAAAATAGACAACTAAAGCTAATCTAGAACTAGTTGCCATAATTTATTGAGTTTAACACCACTGTCCCTTATGTTGAAATTATTGGGATTTTTATATATTTCTCTTGCTTTTCGTTAAGTCAAGTATAATAGTTCGAAACTGTTGATAATATTTCGACTCTTTTAAGTTCAATATCATGCTGTAAATTTTCTAAGGCTTGTTCAGCTACTGCACGCTTTAAGTTTATTAAGTATAAAAAGCCTTTATGTTAGTCTTCCCTAGTTCTGATATTAAAGCTACGTTTTGTCTGGCCCTCATACATTTTACCACAAGAACAACTGCATCTATAAATGCCGCGTGTGCGTGTGCGTGTGCGTATGCGTGTGCGTGTGCGCGTGCGTGTGCGCGTGCGTGTGCGTACGCGTGTGCGTGTGCGTGTGCGTGTGCGGGTGCATATGAGTACACGTGTGCGTGTGCGTTTGCACGTGTGTTTTCTGTGCGCATGCGCTTGCGCGTGCGTTTGCGTGTGCATGTGGGTGTTCGAGTGAGTGTGCGAGTGAATGTGCGTGTGCGTGTGCGTGGACGTGATTGTTCGTGTGCATGTGCATGTACGTGTGCGTGTCCATGCGCATATACATGAGCGTGTACGTGTGCTGTACGCGTGCGCGTGGGCGTGCGCGAGCGTATGCGCGTGCGTTTGCGTGTGTGTGTGCGTGTGCGGTGCGGGTGCGCGTGCGGGTGCGTTCGCGTTGGCGTGTGCGTGTGCGTCTGCGTGTGCGTCTGCGTGTGCGTCTGCGTGTGCGTCCACGTCTGCGGGTGCGGGTGCGTGTGCGTGAGCGTATGCGTGTGCATGTGCGTGTGCATGTGCGTAAGAGTGTGCGTGTGCGTGAGCGTGTACGTGTGCGCGTGCGCGTGCGTGTGCGTGTGCGTGTGCGTGTGTGTGTGCGTGTGCGTGTGCGTGTGCGTGTTCGTATGCGTTTGCGTGTGGGTACGCGTGCGCTGTGCGTGTGCATGTGCGTGCACGTGTGCGTATGCAAGTGCGTGTGCGTGTGCATTTGCGTGTGCATTTGCGTGTGCGTGTTTGTATGCGTATGAGTATTCGTGTGCGTGTGCGTAAGCGGGTGCGTGTGCGTGAGAGTGTGCATGTTCGTGTGCGTGTGCGTGTGCACGCGTATGTGTGCTGGTACAATCGTGCGTGCGTGCGAGCGTGCATGCATACTTGCGTACGTATGTGCGTGCGTGCGTGCATATGCGCGTTACTGCGCGCGTGCGTGCGTGTGTGTCTGTGAACACAATTAATTAATAACTATAGATCCTAGTATAAATAAATGTTATATTTGATGTTCTGTCAATCGTCGCACGCGACCGTAACTATTTCATTATAATCTCAAACCGCAAGTGCCACTTTGCTCTTGTCATGTTTTGGTTTTTTCGACAATCTTTCGATATTGGCTCTAACGATTTTTTTACAATTACTATGTTTCTCACAAATATAGAGGTATTTCGTATAATTTCAGCGATTTTTCTTAAAATTTTACGTAAATCAAGTAACCGGAAGTACTTCTGCCGTTAAGTCTGGATAAAATAATAATGAAACTAAAAATCTCAGCTAAATTTATATTTACGGTCAAAATAACTTAGTGTGGAACATCAAGGATTCGGTTAAAATAAATAACCGGAAGTACTACCGTATCTCTGTCATTTCTGTTTTTATAGATTTTCTCGAAATTCGCTCCAACGATTTTATTTAAATTTATTGTATTTTTTAACCATTTAGGACCCTTTCATGTAATCTAGGCAGTTACTCAGAAAATGTTTTGTAAATCGTGTAACCGGAATTCCTTTCACTGTTAAGTCTGAATATAATGACTAAGAAACTAATAACACAAACTAAATGGAAATTTCTATTTGGGATCATAACCGCCTTTTCCTACAAAATTAAAAATTTGGTAAAAATCGAATAACCGGATATACCACTTTATTTCTGTCATTTTCAGGTATTTTCTGAATTCTTCATTTGTACGGTTTTCTTGAAATTAGCTTCCATGATTTTTTTAAACTTAGTATATTTCTTAGCTACTTAATTCAATTTTATACTAAGGAAGTGTTTTCTCTAATAAATTTTTGAAAATCGATTAACGGGAAGTGCTTGGAGTATTAGTTGTGAACAATTTATCTCAAAAAGTAATTATTATATGAAAATCAAATACTATGTCTATCTTTATATCTTCTGTACACGAGACAGCAAGAATTTAGTTAAAAACAAATGATCGGAAATGTCACTTTGTACTGGCGATTTTTAAGTTTTTTGCATTTTCTCGAAAACGTTGTTAACAATAGTTTTGAAACTTGCTAGGTTCTTATGTCCTTGACATCCTTTTAAGTGAATTTTTTTTCCTCAAAAAATGCGTCGATCCTAGAAAATTTCTGGAGCTAAGCAGAGTTTTTCATGTCTAGTAACTTGGATGAGTGGTCGTTACAATTATCGTACCCAAAATAAACGTAAATAATTTTTTAATTATTTGAGAACATTTACATATTTGCATATATATCTATGTACGTAAGAGAAAGACGTGTGTTGCCTCACACTAGATTTTTTTGCAATAGAATCAGTACCTTGGGCAATTGTTGAAACGCTATTCAAATTTAATTTGAAGTAAACCTGCTAGAATAAGACCTAAAAAAGTTTATACGATGCATTACTAAAAATGCTTTGTTAACTTTGACAGTTTTTGCTAATATTTAACATTTACTGATAAGCAATATTTGCGCCGTTTAATAACACTTCTGTTTAAACGTACGATGCAAATTAATTTATCTGTAAAACATTCAATACCTTTACCGACAATAACTGTTAGGAATTCTTATATTTTTGACAATGTTCTGACAAGCTTTGTTATTTTTTAGAGAATTATTTCTGGATTTCGCAGAATTACCTATTTGTTAAACGTGGTGAAAGTAGCGGTGAAAGATTCGTTCATGAAAGTAACTTTATATAATAAACCTCCCCTTCTAGATATATCTAAAAGCGTTTTGTGGATTGTAAGGTATAGTTTTCCATTAACTTCGTTTCATATTGTTTTGGTAATAAATATATTTAATGTATTAGTAATATGCTATTTTCGGTTTGATTTAATTCATATTAGTAATATTTATTCATTTCGTTAATCATTCTCCTTTTCTATTTTTATTGATATAACACATTTTGACATTTTCTACCCCTTATATTGATCAAATTCTAGCGCCCTCTATTTAATGCTCTATAATTGAAAGTCTATGATACAGTTTTAAATTTTGACTTCAAGGTGGTGGAAGAAAAAAGGTTTTTGTTTGTTAACAAAATGTCCAAATGTAGCGTGGGTACTCATCGTTCTTTTTCTATAATGGAAGAATTAATTTATAATGGCAGTCATAGAATTTGATTGCCCTGTATCAAAATATTGACTTACAATTGCTTAATTATTTAAACGTTACTTTAACGAGCTATTAGTATTTGTTTTAAAAATCTTGTAGAGATATGTTCTGTTATTTCTAACGACTTTCATTAAGTCACAATTTTCAGGTTTTTCTTATATTTCTTTGTCATATTTCTTTACTTGAAGTAAGATAAAATTATAAAACTAGAGAATGTGAAATGGTTAAAAGTAATTTACTGTAATTACTAGGCGTTGCTGATAATATGGGTTCCTGACATTCAACCAACATCTGTTTGAAACGTCCCTTATCGACATAATTTTTAAAGCAACTATATAAACTGCTCAATTATCTATATTAATAGGAATATGTATATTAATATTTTAAGAATTCATTTTTACATATAGTTTATTATATTATAGTCGACAAATATGTCTCAATTTTCATCGGTTTACTTACAAACGTACACTTGAACAAGATTCAGTCACGGCATTTAAAATATATCTTGTACTTCCTGGTACACATCAGAAAGTTGTTTCACAAAAGTTTTTCCTATTTTAGTAGTAATAAGCGAAAGTTTATCTATTTACATCAAATTGCTATAGCTAATTTAAATTTTTTCTTACCATTCTATAAATGATAATTATTATCTTGCAGGGTTATTGTTATTATGATTGCTGTATAATAATTTCAACCAATTATACTATTTTGTTGTGAATAACGTCTATGCGTAACACCTAGGCCTCCAAAAGGAACTTAGAATTTTTCCGTCTTGTTACTATTTAATTATAATTAAAATTATTACAAGCATTTCGAGAATTTTAAATAAGATGATTCTGTTTAACCATCACACGACATTGATCACACGATATTGGAAGATTGTTTCTAATACTATACGAGCACATCAAATCTGAATAAAATATCTCTAAGGATTTTCTTGATTTTGAAAATGTTCATTTTTACCTTCTCTTACCCTGTGTAAAATATAGGTAAAGGAGAAAACATTATTTTCGGGTGCGTTTGTGTATCTATGTGTATGCCTGTGAACACGATATCTTGAAAACAAAACGTCGTAGATAAACAAAATTTTATATTTGTTTGTTTCCATCCCGTCACGTGCTCGCGATAATTTCGCTAAAATCGGACAACTGGAATGCCACTTTAATTTTCTCATTTTTTTTCCTTCAGGTTGTTTCAAAATTAGCTCTAACGATTTTTTTTAATTTCTTGCATTTCTTTGACATTTAATGCCTTTTCATGTAATGTAGGCGGTTTCTCAGCAAAATTCCCTGTAAATCGAGTAACCGGAAGTACTTTTATCATTAACTGTGAATAAAACAGTTATGCAACTAAAATATTTAGCTAAGTGAAGATTTATATTTAAGGTTAAAACGACTTTTATGTGCAAAGTCGAGAATTTGGTTAAAATTGAATAACCGGAAGTACCACTTTATTTCAGTCATTTTTGTATCTTTTTCGAATTTTTTCGTTTTTCACGGGTTCTTGAAACCGGCTCTAACAATTTACTTTAAATTTAGTGTGTTTTCTAGCTATTTAAATTCGTTTTATATGAACCAAGGACCAAGCACCTGAAGTATTGGTTGTAAAAATCATATCTCAAAAACTAAACATCATATAAAAATGAAAAAATTTAATTACAATCGGATGGCCGGAAGTGTCACGGTATTCTTGCATTATTAATTTTCTTTACGATTTTCTCGAAAACGGCTATAACCATTTTTTTAAACTTGCTACCATTCTTATATATCTGATGACCTTTTACGTGAACTGAAAAAATGCGTTAGAGTTATCAAAGAAAATCTCTTGAGTTAGGCAGCGGTTTGGATGCCCAGTAACTTGGATGGGTGACCGTTCCAACTATTGTTCCCAAAATAAACTTGAGAGAAAGTCGCGTGCTATCTCGCACTAAATTTTTTTTCTTGGCTTTAATTCCGTATGTTTTGAATATAAACTACTTAGGACCTTTTTTTTATCATAAAATGGGGTACAGTATATACTCTTGAGTGTTTTTATTTATTGAGTATCACCCAGTACACTTATAGAATACCTAAGTCCATAGATATCTGTGGTGAATTTAATTATCCTGAGAAGATGCGTTACTTTTCTTCCTTATAGCTTTAAAATAGAAAGAAAGTTAAATAATTCAGATTATGTTTTTTGCTATGCCTTCTACGACAAACACGAATAACGTTTTGTTACCCCTTTATCACAATGAAATTTATAATAAGTGTATTGCAATCTCCTATATTATCATCACCTTCCTGTGATTTTTCGAGTACAAAATAATGCTCCTATTCTCTCGTTCCTCAATTTTTCGTTTGCACTATATTTTACCATTTGAAAAATAACACTTATCACGTATGTTTAGAAATAGGATATCAATATATATTTCTTGGTGGGATTTAAATATTCAAAAATCAATCTTTCATAATATCATTTAACATAAGTTATATTTTTACATCACTCATTACCATTAATATATGTTTTATGTATTTTATTTGAAACTTGATTAAGTTTTGCATCACCAACCATTCATTGTATATAAATTATTAATTACAAGTGAATATATTTGTAAGTCTTTGCACCATAAATAATATAATTGTACACTCAAGAGTAAAAATTGAGTAAGATCGCAGTAATGGTTAAGACATTGTACTTAAATTTCCATAAGGTGTAGTTTTTTTTGTTTTCGTTTTTAATTGCCTTTATTTTGCTAACTGAACTTGGTTTATTTGTAAGTTACAAATTTGACACAATTTTAAAAAGTTTGGAGTAAACTATATTTAAATCAAAGAAGTTTAGTTTGTTACATAAAATGAACAAAGAAATATCTTTTCTTGCGTATGTTTTGGAATTAAAATAATTAAAAGCAATTTTAAAGAGTTTCCCTGGAATGGTAGTTTCGGAATTTATTTACATTCAATTAAAAATTAAATATTTGAAATAGACAAGAAAGGGTACTTTTAATAAACTCTGAGGCGGTGAACTAGATGGGACAACGGACACTGAATATGTGAGTGACTGTCATAAACTGTAATTAGAATTCAGGTATAGTGAAGCTATATTATGTCATCTTCCTAAAATGTAGCATGTTTGAGTACAGACAATGTACTATTCCTACTTTGGTAGTTATAAGAAAATTGCGATGTCTAGCCTCCTATTTGAGCATATAAACTGGTATGTATAAAAATAGCGCCGTTTATCTTTCATAACATCTATGACTTAGGAATTTCATATATTTACCTCGACGTGTTTTCAGCAAAACTCTCTGTTTCCTAATAAATAATTAATTTTTGACTAAGCCAAATAAATTGTTCGTCAATTTCGTAACAAACAATCGTTAAATAATCAGGATATCAAGTTGCAAGAAGATCCTTGTCGCATATACATACATACATGTTTTCCATTTGCCTTAATGCCCCACTTGGAATTTAGAATGCTACTTAATATCCACCTGCTAGTCAAGCTATGTTACAGCAAGTCTGTTTGGCAATAAAAGCAAACTAACTCTAGATAGATTTATACTGCAATGTGGTTCAGATGCATAAACTCCTTGATTTATTTCTGTAATAACTAATACTGCAGTAAAACTCTGTGCAATTGTTCTAAAAGAATCGCTTTACAATTGAATCCTTTAGGTATTTTCGTAAGTTTTAATGTCTTCAGGAAAAATAGGTTGTAATAGCCATCATCAGGGAAATTATATACAGGCAGGTAATTGTTGGTACCCGTATCGACTGCGACTGCAACTTAAAATGTGTTAAGCACACACTTGTACTTAAACTAGTGTTATTTAATTCGTTTGAATTTGAACTACTATTAACCATTAGAGGTATGGTAGATCATAAGATATGTATACCCAATTCAATCCAATGTACTCCTATATTTTTAAGTATTTGAAATCTCGCAGTGCACGAAATACTTCAAATACAATTTAAATCAATATAGAAGGATTTCAACCCTTTACTACTATTTGTGACCATTCTAAGTTTATACCTAAAGGACAACACAACTATTACTAATTGGCACTCAGTTCTATAAGCTGTTCTGTCATTAATTCTATATTCTAATTAAAACACATATAGCACATACCCAAGTTATGGTTATAGTTTTCTGTAAAACAAGGCAGTATTATTTTAGTGACACTAAACTTTAAATACATTAAATTCTACAATTCTAAAACGAAACATCTCAGAAATAGCAATATTAATATGAAACATAAATTTTAATTAAAGAACCGTTTAATACCTACTGCTTTCTAAGTTCATCAGGCATTTTTTATTTTATGTTTATTATCAATTCATTGCTAATTTTTAAATTCACGTTTCATGAATATATATAAGAATATAAAGTTATGGTTTGATACAAGTTACAAATTTGCACCCTTTTGAAACAGCATACAATTTCTTAGTTAATTCAACATTAATAGGTTAACGCCTAAACATATATTGAACACCATTGAATCCATTGACTATATTTTAAGTAATAATAGTAGTAAAATACTAGAAAGGAGTAAGTGCATTATCAATGGTCTAAAGTTAAAAATTTTAAATTTTTAAATAAGCAATACGTTTTTAATTATCAATAGTTTTACTGTTCAAAGAAATTACTACATATTAGTTGTTAAAGAGATACTACCATTTAATATTTTTAATAACTAAAATAGTAAGACTAAACGCAACTATTCTAATGTATATACTAGAACTAAAGCAGACAATATTAGCAAAACACTAACATTGAATAAAATTTCTAATTAATTTAACTAACGAAGATATTCCTTTTATAGTGCAAAGTGAATGAATACAAAATTTTCACTTCCATTTACTTTTAAAAATATTTTATTAGAAAGGCTTCTAAGTAATATTGAATTAATACGTGATTCAGTTGATCAAATTGACAAAGGTCCTTAGAGGTAAATTTTTTTTTTAACTAAAATATTTTGAATATTTCGTCAGATAATGCTAGTTAAGGAATATGGAAATGAAGATATGATCGGTCTATCTTCTGACCAGGTAATTACACAGTCTTAATGTACAAATCTGAATACGATCACAAAATTGAAACTACTCTCAGTGGTACCAACGTATAAAATATTCTTTCTAAGAATCCAACTTAGGTATTTGAAAGGAAGACTGAATTTTAATAACAACTTTACTTAATTAAAAATATACCACCCATGAAGTTTGTCTAACTCCTGCAATTCAAATTCTGCACCGCCAAAAGTTTATGATTTGGTCAAAGTATACAAACCTAATAATTATATAAGACCAATTCTTATCTTGTATTTCTCAAACATCCTACCAATAATATAATACTTCTAGGCTTTCAGATATTTTTAATTTTTCTTATGAAATTAATAGTAATATGTTGACCTCTTTTGACGCTGTTAACTTGTTTAGTAACATTCCTGCTGATTTAGATTTTAAAATTATTAATTGAAATTGTAATTTGATCAAACAAAATACAAAAGTA
Organism: Phrixothrix hirtus; assembly: GCA_024586415.1. NCBI lineage: Eukaryota > Metazoa > Arthropoda > Insecta > Coleoptera > Phengodidae > Phrixothrix > Phrixothrix hirtus. The sequence continues at coordinate 4,918 of JAHWXV010008431.1, read as the reverse complement.
CCTAAAACTATTTTTATTAAAATTCTCGCTTGGATGTGTAATTCGGTTAACTTCAGTTTTAATGAAAAATGTTAACAACAAATATCTGGTACACTAATGGTTCTTCATTATCACACATTATAGAATATATTATTATGGCGCATATTATAAACAATGCCATTTCATGTTCTGATTTTAAATTTGGATTTATTTTCAGCATGTTGACGATCTACATGCTTCCAGGTAAATGCATTGAAGTTACAACAAACAAATTATCTTTCTTGGCACTGTTGTAATTAGAACAAATAATATCCTTAAACTTATACGGTGTCGTAAACCAACTAATAGTAATGATTTTTAAATTATTAATAATTTTATACTGAACAAAATCAAATTAATGTTATTTAAGCTTTAAAAAATCGTATAATCACAATTACACATGCAGATTACTTACATTATTATTTAGTAATTTTAAAAAGCATACTTGTTCTACTAGTTGTACCAATTATCAAATTATAGATTCCCAAAAATCTAACCTTGAGCAAAATGTTAAATATAGGTTCATAACTAACATTAAAGCTTTATTTCTGCCCTTTTCTCTAAATATTTCTTTTACTGGTATGTTTCTCTTAAAAAAATCTTTCAATTGTATTAAAGATTCTACCCCTAAATCGTTATATAGCAACATTGTGTATCGCATTAATTGTAACAGTTGTTGCCTTTACTATTGCAGACAGACTAAACAAAGGTTGCAAAAGCGCTTAATTCAATACTATTCTGAACTTTTGAGGAAACCACATAAATGAGTCCCAGTCAAGCACATTTACAGAACAAAACATGACTGCAAGCTAGATTTGAATGATATTACATATAAAGAAAATAATTACAGAGAAAAATTCTTTGTCGAAACACTTAAAATTTTAGTAATTCTATTAATGATAAAAGTGGATCTAACCTTGTTAGAAGTTATGTAGTAATTTTTATAGATTTATTAAATGTAAAATCTATTTCTTCATTTTTGAGTCATTGATGATGTGACAGCCCTTTTCTTTTGATGTTTGGTATTAAAATTTACTTGTGATATGTATCTTTAAATATACAAATTATATAGGGTCGCTCGGTCCCTCCAAGTTAGTATAACATTTTACTGCAATAAGTGGTGCATTTATATAAAGGTTTTGAATAAACCGGTATATGTCGTAGGTAGCGTAGTAGGTTAACATGTTAAAGTATGAATCCAAAATTCCAGATTCAAATCCTGGTCCAAAAAAATTCTTTCTACATTTGTGGCTTTCCCAATTTTGAATTTTTATTAATTTATATTATTACATTACCACAGGGTTATGTAGTATAAGCCGCATATTTAATCAACTCATTAATATAATTCTAATACCAATAAACTATTATATGTCAATGTTGTCGCCTCCATTTCTATCTAGTTTTTATATAGTAGCATATTAGTTGTCAAAAATAAGAATTAAGTTTTATGTCAAAATTCGAAATTTAATAAGAAGCCCTTAAACGAATTTCGACGAATACTTGCAATACTACTTCAAAAAATTAGTTAAAAAGTAAAAAACGGTTTTATGTCATTAAATTATATTAACAGTAGTAAAATATGTCCATAAGGAAAACATCTTCTGCTCCTTATATGTACAAATTAAATTTTTATTACTGCTTACAATTGAATAAGATCCACTTTGCCGTTATAAAAATTGGATTTGAAAATTATGTAATATTTCCCTAATTTTGAAGCTTGCAGCTAGGATTTGAATGTTCTAATTTGTAATTAACTTCAATATGAAAATTTGTTACGAAACTTGCTTCTTAGAGACGCGAATGTACTAATATATGTTAGAGAATGCATTTCGAGATTTCGACTACCAACAGTAAAAGTAAACGTATAATATTTATTTGCATCCTTTCTGACCCAGTTTCAGGTTTGTAAAGATTATCCATTTTTAAGTTCAACTTCTGTTTCCAAATTCGGCAAAGCTCTGATACAACGAACTTGACATTACAAAAATTTTATTTGCTATGAAAGATCGTTCCCGAAAACAGAGCTGAAAATAAAATTAAGCATTTTTAAATAAATTTAAGCGTAATGCCATTTATAAACAAAATAAAATTTAAATTTTAAATGACTTTAAATTTAAATAAAAAGAAAGTAAGGAATATTTTAAAAAGTAAAATGAAAAATAATTAAAAATCTTTTCTAGTAAATTTACGCAGACCGTTCATCTACTAAACATAGATTCATAAGTAAACTGCGTACAAGTTAAAACTTCTTGCGTCATACAAAAGCCTACGGTATTATTGGTGGCTTGAATGACGTCATATTTTGTGTGTCTCACATTCTCATAAGCGCAACTTCGCGGTAAACATTCACTTATCTTTGAATTGTGATATATAGTGGTCGAAATGCGCTAAGAGCAGTACCCGTTGAATTCTACATATTCGTATGGACAAACCAATACTTTAATAACATCCTTAAAAACGAATCAGCAAGCTATTACGTTACGTGAAAAAAAATAGTAAGAAATATACACGCTTAAATTCTGCAAAACGTCAACAAAAGGCAGTTAGTAATTTAAAAAGTGTAATTTCAAACTCTGTTGATGTTTGAGTGCGTTCCGTTGGGTGAAACGCAAATATTAAACAAACGCACCGTAAACGCCCACAGGGTGTATACTTAGCTTCAAGAGTGCTACTGATTGCATCACACGCTATTTAACTTGAACGTACTTAAATAACGTGTATTCTACACTACCGAAATTGTTGTGAAACTACGATATTAAACTGCGTCTTGAAGTTCGTACCGCAAACAAGTGGATGCCGGTGCATTTTGCATGCGTTAAATGACGCAACTATACTGGGCGCACGTACGATTTTTTCAGTATGGCAATAAATTTTGTAAGCAGGGTGCTAATCAGTGGACCGCTATAGATTATACTGATAGGGAACTTTTAATATTAGAAATTCAAAAGCTCGCCGTTGACATCGTCTAACAACGAATAGCGAAACAATCGCTTTTGATGTAATGTTTAATACAGTCATGACTTTTTGAAAACGTTAAAAATACGTTTTCCTTAAAAATAATTTAATAATTAAACAATACTGTTGATAATGAAAGAACACTGCACAGGAAATGAAGCAGTCCTAGAGTGAAAAGAAAATACGTCATAAATAAATCGTCTAGCCGCTCTTCTGCAAAACAAGTGTTATTTAACGCCTAAAAGCTGCGTAATTTAACGAATAACCTAGTCCTGTTGTTGCGACATTTAACGTTGCGCTTGCATAACTATCGCAACCTTTAATGTCGTAACAACACGGCTAGATGCTTCGTTAAATAAGTAATATTTAACGCATGAGAAATGCGTCGGGATCTATTCGTTTGCAATACGACCTTCAAGACGCAATTTAATGTCGTAGTTTTACGATAATTTCAGCAGAGTTTGGCCACCTGCTATTTAACTCCATGGTGTGCAAATTCTCTGCGTTATTTATCGCAAAGAAAGCTTCAATAATTAACACTCGTCTAGCCCCAGCCTTAGGAAAAGTGTTCGTTATCGCCGATCGCTCGTTATCTGTACGTTAATTTATATAATTATTCAAGGCTTAAAACTTAGTGCATTATAGACGATCGATCGTTGTAAAACCGGCAGGTTATAACTAAGTTATACTACGAAAGCGGTCTGATAAATGGCCGATTTAAACATGAGAACACAACTTTTTCTTCAAAATTTCATTTTATTTCCCGACAGTCTCCTTTTAGCTCGATACACTTAGTCCAATGTTTTTCCAATTTCATTAGACCATCTTTGTAGTACGATTTATCAAGTCCTTGAAAATATGCATAAGCTTCCTATTCAACTTCCTCATTTGATTCTAATCTCTTTCCTCCAAGTCATTTTTACAGTTTTGGGAACAGGAAGTAGTCACAGCCAACAAGATCAGGAGAATATGGTGGATGCGGCAGCAATTCGTAACGTAGTTTATCCAATTTCTGTTCAGTTTTACAGGATGTGTGAGCTTGTGCGAAGTCATTATGAAAAAGCCCTTTCTTTTTTGCCATATGTGGTCGTTTTTTCTTTATTTCAACGTGCAATTGGTCCAGTAAGGCCACATGATAATCTCCTGTGATTTCTTTTTGCATTTTAAGATAATTGATGAGTATTACACCTTGTGAATCCCAAAAAAACAGTCTCCTAAATCTTTTCAGCTGAGACAACCACCTTTGCTTTCTTCAGGTCACTTGAACCAGCTTGAACTATTGCTTTTATTGTTGTTTTGTTTCAGACGTGTGTGTAGTGGTGGATTCTTGTTTCATCTACGGTTAGGAATCTATGCAAAAATTCATCTGCATTACGTTAAAACATCGCCAAATATTTCCTTGAAATCACCACACGATTGCGTTTTTGTTCGATTGTCAACAAACGCGGCACCAATTTTCTGACAACTTTTTCATATGTAGATGTTGATGCAAAATGTTACCCATATGTTCTTTTGAGATATGTACGATGTCAGCTATCCCACGCACTTCCACTCATAGGTCTTCCTAAACGATATCGTGGATTTTATCCATCATTTATTTGGTGGTCGCTTCGATTTGTCGATATAAACGATGTTCATCAATTGTGCTGGTAAGATCACGTTTAAATTTTGAAATCCAATAAATAACAGTTGAATACGCTAGAGCAGATGTGCCATAATATATATCAATCTTTGGCTTTGTTGCTTTTGTGGCTTTTCCACGCAAAAAATAATGCTTAATCAATGCACGAAATTTGTTCTATCCATTATTTCAACATAATTCAAAGTTCTTCGCTTTTATGGCTGTTGTTGATGCCATCAATAAAATAATATTAATTCACATCAACATGTCTAAGAATCACATAAAAATATATCAAAGATTCTTAAATATCGTAAATGTGTTTTA
>JAHWXV010008416.1:0-10766 GCA_024586415.1 Phrixothrix hirtus | reverse complement strand
CCCCCCCCCCCCCCCCCGGCCGTCACTGTGGCTACCGGTGCCACTAGCTAATTAAGAGTAATCGTCCTCTTTAATGACCTATAGAGGCCCAAAGAGCTTTCCAGCCCGTCATAAAGTGCGTTCATAATAATCTTTGTCCGCTTACTTTGTTAGGTTATTCGATTATGTGGTGACTAGCAGTTCAGGTGTTTAATTTGTTAAAAATTTACTCTTGCAGAGCTTTAGGATATAAACTACGCACCATCGTATTAAATCAATCTGCGACATTCTTATATTTACTAATAGGGGGTTCTGCCGTTATAATGCGACAATTAAGTAATGAGACTGATGTGAAAAAAAATATTACTTAGGTTTTTAGTCATGTTTAGTGCAATCTCCTTCAAAGTAGTTCCCTTCTGCTTGCACACACTTACTCCAGCGTTTCTACCATTGCTGGTAACATTTCTGGAACTCTTCTTTTGGAATGTTCTCCAAGACCCTCGTCACAGCTCTTTGAACATCTGCTGTTGTTTAAAAATGGTGTCCCATGACCACCATTTTGACTCTTGGAAATAGAAGAAAGTCGCACCGAGCGATATCTGGTGAATAAGGTGACTGTGGTGATACTGAAATGCGTTTTGAGGTTAAAAATTGCTGCAGTATGAGATAGTGCATTATCGTGATGAAGAATCCAATTATCAGCAATGTTTGCACAGACACGGAGAACTCGTTTTCGAAGTTTTTCTACAATTTCTTTATAGAATTATTGGTTAATTGTTTGGCCAGGAGGCACCCACTCTTTATGAACAATGCCCTTGGAATCGAAGAAGCACACAAGCGTGCATTTCACTTTTAATTTTGACAAGCGGGCTTTTTTTGGTCTGGGTGAACCTTTTGAACACCATTGCGAACTTTGACGTTTTGTTTCTGGATCGTACTGGTAGAACCAACTCTTATCACCAGCGATAACACGGCTCAATAAATCTGGATTGATCTCTATTTGCTCTAACAAATCGACTGTCACATTTTCTGTGTTTCTCGCTGCTGGTCTATGAGATTTTGGGGGAACATCTTTGCACAAATTTTACTCATACCCAGATTTTGAGTTAGTATTTGACGAACAGTTTTCCGATTAATATTGAGTTCTTGTACCATTATTTTAACAGATAATCTTCGATCAGATCGCACGCTTTCACGCACTCCTGTCCATGTTGACATCAGTCCGTGAGGTTGATGGTCGTTCACTGCGGTCTTCATCATCAACAGTCGTTCTGACTTCACAAAACATCTTTTGCAAACGAAAAACTTGGGCTCTTTACATAACCTCATTTCCAAAAGCCTTCTGAAGCTTACCGCAAGTTGTCGTCGCATTCTCACCCAATTTAACACAAAAGAAATGGAATAACCTTGCGCAATATTTTGCGATTCCATTTCTGTAACGAGAGACAAAAGCTTGTGTTCCCTTATTATAGTACAACTCACGACTGAGCGGCCGCATCAATGTGCTACTCAGACTAGAAGTAGCTTAGAGATCTAGGTCAAAAATAGAGTGCCTACGCAAGCTGAATGGTTGCCACATCTTGCAAAAAAATCAGTCTCATTACTTAATTGTCCTACCTCATATATCGCCTAATAAATGTATATGCGTAGCCATTCAATGAATTTGCTAGAAGAGTAATTTTAATGGAAAATGTATATTAAATGCATTAACTTTATATACTGCTGCAGTTTTTGGTGAAATTTAAACATTGTAGTAGATGATATACGAATCAGAATTCAATGCTAGTTTTTACACAAGTAATTTCTTTTCTAGAATGTTTTTTGAATAATTTTTACAAACTTATTGCGATGGAGACCTCTGAATTTGTAAAGAAATTTAAGCATTTACTGAATGTAGATCGGTGAATGTTAGCGTCTCCTATTGCCAATGAAACTAGTGTATTAGAAACAATATTTTAAAAAAAATATCAGATGAAGTTGGTACGTCTGCGCGTTGTGTTCTGACTGCTTACATCAGATCCAAAACTTGCCGATATCGAAGATCATCAAAACTTTCTTTCATGGACGGTTATAGATGATGTGACGCGAATCTATTACTGGGATTCTTCCACCGAACAAGAGCCGATACAATGGATCTTTAAGAGTGAAGAAGAATGCCGTTATTATATACTCTGTCTTTTCTCAACAGTCATAGTTGAAAAAGTATTGCTCACCTTCACGCCGATAACGTTTCAACATTGCCTTGCAGGCTTCTTTCTGTTTGCGGTTGTATTTTCGGTATGCATACGTGATACTCAGCGTAAATAAATTTTTCGGTAACCTAGTTCTTGGATGATGAAGCTACTCCTTTCTGGATATTCTTAATTCATTCGCTATAGTTTGTTGGGTACTTCGGCAATCGCTTTCAGCTAATTCATTGACGTCGGAGCAGTGTGCACTGTCGCTCACCGAAACTAGCTTTCCGATGTGATATTTTTCGGAAATTTTCGTCCATTGAACGTTTATTAATGCCCGCTGGATTAGCGCGTTACGTGGTTAAGAACTATACCCTTGCATGTTGTTTTAAACGCGAGAAAAACTATTTTAAAGAATTTACCAGATGAAGTTGGTATGTCTGCGTATTGAATTCTCAGACTACTTATTTCAATCAGAAAAAAGATTTCTAGACAAAATGTAACCCATCTTTAATATCACCACAGCTTTCTTTTACTAACTATTATAGATGATGGAACGCGAATATATTATTGTGATTCTCCCACCGAACACGAGTCGATGCAATGGATCCATTAGGGTTCCCCGGTACCAAAAATATCCAAAACCCAATTATCTTCTGGAAAAGTGATGTAAACATTTTTCTGCGATGTGGGATATTTTTCTAATGAATACATACAGAAGAAGATTACAATTAACGACGAAGTCGCTGAGAAGACAATTTAGAATCTGAACAGGAAGCGTTACAAAAAAAAAAAACAACACCGTTGGAGACAAAAAGATTTACCAAGCTAACACGGGAATACTGCGGCTTAGACTTACATACTATAAATTGTCTATACTTAAAAACACATTAGGTGAAGAAGATGTTATTCAGATATTGAACTAAAACATACTATGGATGAATACCTTGAAGACCTGCGAAAACGCCCGAACAAATGTATAAGTGTAGAGATGACGAGGCACAGTTAAAACATAAGTAGACTTTTATATAACTAGAAAGTGGAAAGAGATATTTACGAATCATATTTTTATATTTATATATAGTCACCCTAGCCGACCAAATAACGTTACATGTATTTTCAGAATCCGTTCATAAAGAATTCCGGAGATTTCCTTTAAATCCTTTCAGTGACAGCTGTAGCTGCTGCCTTAAGGGCACCAGTCAGCTGGTGGGAGAGAGGTACGGTGAACACGGCGGGTGCATAACGATATCGAATTTTAGTTTGGCAAGCACCTGCTTCATGTGTTGTGTGCGGTCTAGCATTGCTGTGCTTCAACAACGCTCGATCACAGTTTATCAAACTCGTCGAATATGCTTCCATAATAATCCTAATGCTGTAATGTACCGTTCAAAATTCACTCTAGTCCCTTGTTCGAGGTATTTCGTCATGAACACACTATAACCGAACGATGAACCTCTTAGGCTAAGGTATACCTAGTTATTCAAAACTTTAACCATCTTCGTCCTGAGTGTTTTTTGCCCTGATTGGATATTGTTTGCCGGCATGCAGCTTACCTGGTCGAAATTTAGGTGCCCGGTCAGTTAAAAATGTCCGGTAAGCACTGGAGGATTTTTTGCACGCCTTTTGCGAAAGTGGCGGCTTCTTTCGTGGCTTTGACGATGATGTTGCCGATTTGGGTGATGGTATTCATTCGAGGTTCGGGAAGGAAGCTCCCCCCTTTCCTAGACATCGCGTTTCACTTTAGCACTTCGCGGTTGAGTTGTGGGCGGGGCTTTGGGTATATCCACGTAGGACACGCCCCTTCCGGCGTATGTATTGCTTTTGCTATCTTGGTGTACCTGGGGCACTCCTTATAGCTGAAAGTGTGGACCCCAGTGCAGTTAGCACACGTTGCTGGAGACGTTTTCGGCTTCTCGCACTCGCCGCTTAAGTGTCCACTCCTGCATTTAACGCAAGCGGGCTCCGCATTACAGTATCTTAGACTGTGGTCGAACCGGTGGTACTGGGTTCTTGCGTGGATCTTCTATGCGCACCTTCAGGTGGAACATTGTCTTCACTTGGCAGATTTTCTTCCCCTCGACGGTGTTCGCAAATTCCGCATAGTTGAGAGGTATGGAATCTTATTTTGGCCCCTACGTATCCGGCGAACAGATAACGCAGGTAGCCCCTGTTGTTTGAGGTTTTCTAAGATGACCTCATCGGGAATTTCGTATGGAATCCCTCTAATGACAACCCATAATGTTTTGTCATGGGCGAAGCTGAAGGTATGGTAAGCCAGTTGACGGATATAAATGAATATCTTGATGCCTTGATGGTCACTAGGCGTGGTCGACTCGATCTTGATTCCCGACGCCACGCTTCGTGCCCTGCGAGCTACTATGCCTCGAGCTCGAAACATAGCGTCGATCTCGGGCCACTAGTCCTTAGATCGGAGAATAGTAAGCGGTATCGCACCTTTAGGTGCGGTTTCCATGCCTTGCGTTGGAGGCATGGTGTTGTTTAAGATCTCGAAATTGTTTGTGGTCTCAATCAGGGCTGCAGGCGATTCAATTGTTTTCTTAGCTTGCTTCTTCCGCTTCACCTGTGTGAAGCCGTCGGCGTCATTTTCTCGCTTGGCGTCGCGCACTTCGCAAACCGCAGTCGGCTTTGCTTCCTCCTCGGAGGAATATTCCATTTCCGCGAGAATTAACTGTTTTGCATCGGCTGCCGCATCAATGTTGAGCACGGATCCTGAAGCCTTCATAACGTTGTATTGGAGCTATCGTTGACGGCACTTCGTCAACGATCCATCGCACTAAATGTTTATGGAATTGCACTTTACTTTCAAAAACCCACATGCACTAACCAGTAGAGACGCAGTTCGCAGGCGGAAATACTATAACCGACCTACCGCAGCAAGCTGAAGAGGCCCAAGCTATAGTATCTTTAGAACACAGGAGCTAACAAACAAACACGTGCGCACTCGGTGAAAGCTCGATGTGTTCTCCCACACTGTAAGCGTTCCAAAATAGTGTAAGGGGAAATCTGTTAGCTGTTGATATCATCGTGAATCATTTCGGCGTCAGCGAAAAATAATGCCCATACTCCATACTCTGTCTTTTCTCAGCAGGATCATAACGGAGGACCAAAACATCATTACCCGTAATAATGTTGAAAAAGAATTGCTTGCTTTCGCACCGATAACGTTTTAACGTTTTTTTTTGTTTGCGCTTGTGCCCTTCGGTATACATGTGTGATACTCAACTTAAATAAATTATTAGGTAATCCAGCTCTTTCCTTTGATATTCTTAACTCATTGGGTATCGTTTGTTGGGTACTACAATCGATTTAAATTAATTCATTGGCATGTATTGTGGCTCACCGAGAATAACCGTCCACTACGATATTCGTCGGAAATATTCAACGTACCGTACTCCTACCTAAAGTTCCGAGGCCATAAACAGTCTTTAAATGTTTATAAATATCTGTTGGATTAACGCGTTACGCAATTAAGAACTACTATTGCACGTTCTTTCAAACACGAGAACATAGCAACTAATTTCGATACCATGGCAACGGGTAGTGACGACGAACCATTCAACCAAATCTAACGCACCTTAAAACAAATGGAACGGGAATGTAGCTGCAAACAGCTATCTCGCGGCGCTGCGTATGAGTTATGTGCAAGTATGCGTTAGTTTTTCAGCCGTGGTTCGTGGTTATGTGAAAAAATAAATTTTTTCGATATTATCGGTAGATTACATAAAAATTCATTCTCGTATGTATACATTTTCTTTAGAATTATAGTAGGATTCGCCGTTTAATCTTAAGGGTAGAAAGTATGGTCTCATAAAATAATATTCAATAACACCCAATCACACATTGAGAGAAAATCTATGTTGGTGAATTTCTTGTTTTGCATGGGGATTTTCATCGGCTCAAACGTGGTTGTTATGAAAATTTGTTATCGCCTATTGTGAAAAAGAAGCTTCGTCCGTAAACATGATTAATTTGAAAAAATCTTGAATTTTCTTCAATCTTCTGCTGAAGATCTTCACATAACGTTAATCTAGCGAGATAGTCGCAGGCCTGGACCTGCTGAGTATGGTAAAGATAGAGTTGTTGTAATTTCAAAATTCACCATACAGTCGAAGGACTAGCGTTTATGGTTTCTGCAATTTTTCCAGCACTGGTCATATTATTCTCTTCAATTAGATCTAGAACTTCTTCTAACTTCACTGTTATAGCTTCACAATTTGAACCAGCATTGGTTGTACGTTTTTGAAAATTTCCGATTTCACAAAGACGTTGGCGTGATGAGGCACAACATGTTGAGGGTATATAGCGTACAACCGTCCAGCTTCAGTAGAATTTCCATTCGCCATCCCATACGTAAAATGCATGTCAGCTACTTCCGCATTTGTGTAATTATTATTATTCATTGCCGAGATCGCAATTTTGTAGTAAGAGAGGTTTTTGTTCACAAAAACGAGGTTAATAACCACTTATAAAATAAGGCCAATAATTTTTTTGCAGAGAAAAACATAGAACATTTGACGTTGGCCACTTTGATAGAGACCTACTAGATTGTTGAATGAATTAAAAACGGAAATTAATTAAAAAACATTTCAGTACAATTTATTTTTTTACCTCAAAGCAAAAAGAATTAGATAATACATTGACCGGTAAAAAAGTGGTCACCCTATAAAAGTTCGTTGGAAATTTTATGTATTCTTTCATATTTGATCTTAATTTTAGTGTTTATTGCGATCATGTATGCTTTGAATTTGTCAGTTACTCAACATCTTTCATCTTTAAATTAAAAAAGACCATTACTTACCATTTCTTAGCATATATATTTAATTATAATGATACAAAAGTGAGTGAACTTGAAGAAAATCGTCTAATATCGGGAATAATGCCCGAAAACTTCAATAACCGCTTGCATACGCCGTGGAAGGGAAAGGAACAAATTTCGCATATAAACTTGAGGAATACGTTCATATTCTTCAAGAAGCACGTTCTAAAGCTCAGCAAGATTTTTTGGCTAGCCTGGTCGACTTCTAACCCTACGCTGAGGTTCATCCCAAAGGTTTTCGATGATATTCAGATCAGGGCTGCAGGCTGGCTATTCTAAGGTATTGATTCCTACTTGCTCCAAGTAATTCGTCACGATTCTTGCAGTATGCTGCCGTACATTATTATGCATAAAAACGAAATTATCCCCTGTAAGTGGACCAAATTGAACAATTGCTTCTTCCAAAAACATCCTCTATACACAGGTGAGCATTCAGGGGGCCATTGATGAAGTTACGTTCAGTTCGAGCTTCAAATGAAATTTCAGCCCAAACCATAACACCACTACCGCCAAACTTTCTTCTCTGACACATAAAGGCTTGGGCATATCTATCATTTCTTCGTCTCCAAACCCTCTCCCTCGGCTGTCACCAGACCTCAAACAGAATCGCGATTCATTAGTAAAGAGAATTCGTCTCCAATCGTGTACATCCCAGTCTTGATGTTGTTGAGCAAAAATTTAATCGGTTCCTACAGTGTCTGCGTTGTATAATTCGCGAACTATAGCCGACCTTCTTGCAATTAGTCCAGTTACATTGAAGCATCTTCTCACCGTTCGCTCACTTACATGCACATTTCGAACCTCCTGCAGGCGGTTTCTCACAGTAATTGCAGTGGAATTGCGATTTCTCAGAAGTTCCATCAAGATAAAACCATCATATCTTTGTGAGGTAACCCTTCTACGACCGGAACCAGGCTGACGTGAATATGTAGCAGTCTCCAAAAAGCGATGGAAAGCTCTCCGTACTGTATTTTTCGGTATACCTAAAGTTCCGGATACATAAACTTCACTTCTCCCGTCTTGCAGCAACGCAATAATTTGAGCAACATGTACAGTAGTTAACAGCATATCTTAATCAGAAACAAACTTTTCACATAGATTTAGTTTAAATCCACGTTTGAAACGCAAAATTACTTTTTAAATAAACGTTTTCAACTTAGATGATAACCAGAGACTACAGAAAACAACAACATGAACGTCGACTTCAAGTCAGAAACCGTCAAATTCAAAGCATACATGATGGCAATAAACACTTAAATTAAGATCAAATATGAAATAATGCAGAAAATTTCCAACGAATTTTTATTTTCAGAAATTTATAGGGTGGCCACTTTTTTTGCCGGTCAGTGTAACTTCCAGAGTGATAAAAATTCCTAAATGAAAATTACTATATAATTAATATTTTTAAATGATAAAAAGTCGACATCGCTAAAATTGTTTAAAAAAATTAAATAAACATTCACAGTTTTACCCCCTTCTAATTGCTTGAAAAAGTCAAGAAATTAGTGTTAGGTAGCTTTTACAAAAAGAAACTTCTTCAATTAAACTACATGCTTCAAACTTTTTCTGAATCAGAGAAAAAGATAAAAACCTATTTTTTAACTCCACCATTCAGGGGTTCTAGCTATTCAGAGAAGCAGCCTAGACAAAATTTTATATGAACAATCCCCTTTATGTTAATCAAGGACTGACCTTCTAAATTTCTTCGTACTTATTCTAAAACACCCTGTATAAAGCTAAATAGATTTACAATTGGCAATCGATTTGATCTTCTGCTGACGTTAATATATCATTAATTATAGATTGAAAACATAACAGTGTCATTCATCAGCAATACATGTCCAACGACAGTTTACAATGACAAATTGCTCTAATGATTTCGTTCTACGAAAAATAAACAAATAAATACTGTCCACTCGAGTTTTAAACCTGCCTATATTGTGAATACATACGTACACTCAGTTACAAAAAAAGTCGCGCACTAATTCAACTGGCATTATCTTTTTCATTATTTCAAGAAGACTAATTTTTTTCATTTAAGTGACTAATTTAATTAATAAATCCAAAATGTTGTAAACATTAAGAAAAACTAGAAATACAACAAAATGAAAACAAAACGGAAAATCATAACACAAAGCAGAGCAACAATTTACCACAAATAAATCCTTTTTTTCATGTTAATAACGAGTAGTGCCTCCACAAGCATTGACGAGAACCCTAATGGGTCGAGGCATACCTCAAATTAAATTTGGAATTACATTTTGGTCCATGTTTTCCCATTCTTCTACAAGTGCTTATCTTAGCTTTTGTAGCGTCTCTGAGACTACAGAACGGACTTTTACACGTATTCCTAAATACTCCCAAGCATGTTCAATGGAATTCATGTCCTCACTCATCGAAGGTCATCTAAATACTCAATTCCCACTTGTTCAAGATACCGACTGACACAGCTTGCCTTATGTGGTCTTGCGTTATCTTGCATAAACAGGAAATTTGGTCCAATAAAAGGTACAAAAGGAACAACATAATCCTGAAGAATGTCCCTGATACAATTATTCGCGCTTAAAGACCATTCTTGAATGATGAAAAGCTCCGTTTTGGCCTCTAATGAAATTTTATCCCAAACCATCACAGGGCCTCCCCAAAGCTTTCCTTGTTCAACGACAGTGGCTGGAGTAAATCTTTCCCCTTGCCTTCTCCATACTCAATGCGTCCATCTGGTGATCGAAAACAAAATCGGGATTCATTGGAGAAGAGGACGCGTCTCCAATCGTTTTCTCCCCATTCCTGATGAACTGCACCAAACTCTGCTCCATTTTGTTTGTGTTATCTTCTGAGTGATAGTACTTGGTTGTGTCTTCTTGCATTCAAACCATATGCCTTCAACCTTCATCTCACTGTCTAAATACAGGCAATTGTATCACGAACAGCTCTTAGACTTCGAGCTAGTTCTACAGCTGTTTGGTGAAGATTTCGGAGACTTTGAAGTACTAAAAATCGATCGTCTCTGGCAGATGTTCCTCTAAGGCGACCTGAACCAGGACTCCTATCGTATCTTTGGGTCGTACCGTAACGATGAACTTACCTACGAACTGTCGTTTCAAGTTTTCCAATATCCCGAGCACCGTATCAAACGCTTCAGTCATCGTGCGCTAAGACCACGGCTCTTGCCACCTTTTCGGCAGTTATTTGCATTTTCAGATATAGTTAACTTTAGTTCACTTCGAACGACCAATAAAAAGCACTTTTTGCAAAAAGCCTCAATAAAGATGGGTTCCCAGTATATAAGAAGTTTGATTAAATCTGAAGAAGAATGCTGAAGTTGAAATAAAACCTTTTTCAGTTATTAATTTCAATACTTATGACACATAAAAGTGACAGAATATAAGTCAGAGCCATCTCAATGCTATTTACGTTAATCCTAAACTTTATTGAAAAAGAATGGCTAAAAAGGTGGTAAAATTGAAGTGCGCTATTTTTTTTGTAACTGAGTGTATATTACAATAGGATATTGCTGTGAATAACATTTTACTATTGTAACAATGATTTAAATAAAATTCATTCGCTATTTTAGATTAAATAAAACTTATGTTTGAAACGTATTGTCACCTTCAGATGCCTGTTTCTTTGTCATAATAATTATTATTTATAAAAAATGAATTCACGCGTTATTCGGCATTAAAACAATTAACAAAAGTATTAGGTAATTAATATACATATTCAGAAGCTCAGTAATTCATTATGATTCACTGAATTAAAGCTGGTTAAACTAT
>JAHWXV010008398.1:0-10014 GCA_024586415.1 Phrixothrix hirtus | reverse complement strand
CTAATTGAATTGACAGACATAAATTACTGCAATGAGTCATTTGCTGATTCCATCATCTATTTTATTATAAAGAAAACATTCTAGATGATTCTAGAATTTTTCATTTACTGTTTCTAATTTTTATTACAGTAATAATTAAAACGGAATGAATAGATTAAGCCGCTATTAATTGCCAGAACAATAATTTCACTTTACTATAACGAATACCTAAACACCTATCAAACGTTATTGTTAAGGAATTAATTAACCTTGCTTTATAGCCTGTATTATTATATTTCCTGTAATCTCGTACGACTTCAACTAGTCATTTGCGTTATCATACAATCCAGTCTCCTATTCCTGGATATGTCACATAAAAAGAATAAGTGGCGCCTAATGAATTAATCTTGTATGAGTGCTCAACATTTACATGTCTTATTCTATCAGTTATAGTTGTTAAAATTAATTTTCAATAAAAGAAAACCCATTGAAAGTGAATTTTATAATATTGAACCTCGATCCTTCCGCTTCCCGCTTGCCTGCTTTCCTGGACTGCGTGTTCGTAGTTTAGTTTCAGACTTCCCTTCAGGAAACAGAAAACGTTACAATAGTATAAACACATGGAGGTGATCGCAATTTAATTAACTAGGCGTTGGGCAGGCGGCAACGGATTCTATGACGTCACAGCTCTGATACGATTTTCAATTTTAATGATTTATTTACCTGTAAAAGACTATTTAGAAAATTCTATTTTTTTGTAAATACTAAATAAAGTGCCATCTTTGTAAATATTAAATAAAAATTTCGTGAATTGTCCCAGTATTAAAAGAATATTAATTTTAACAAATATTATGTACAAGGTGTTTGTGAAATTAAGGTCGTAGTCACGTAGTAAACAGGAAGGTTCATAATCGAGGTCAATATATTTTCCTGAAACTTAAGAAAGTGAAGTCGATCTTAGGTATTAAGACTTGATCATTATCTGAATAGGCATGTAAGGTCTGAATTTGATTCTTATTATATTACTGGCACGTGAAACTTATTTTCATAACTATATTTACTAATTTTACTACACATACGCAAACTTGACCTTCTTTAACAGACTTTATTATTATTCTATTAAAGGATGCTAGAATAGAATTTTTAAATGAGTGCTGTTTGAGGAAAATTGTATTCATTTGACAGAGTTCCGGAGCTTAAAGGTACTCGGCTTCGGCTTCGTACCTTCAACATGCCCCCTCGTCCTGTAATGGACGACTTTCACGACTTAATATGTAAATTACTGTTGTTATCTTTTATTTAAAACGCAAAAGCACCAAGTTACCTCACTGCATCTCATTTTATAGGGTATGCCTAGAGTGGCATATTTCAGTAATTTCCGTGGACGCGCTAATTAAGTATTGGTATTCTAATTTGTTACTATTTTCCAACAATGCTATACATTTCTATGTTCAGCTTTGATAAATTTGTACAATTGTCGACAACTGCATCATTCGGGATCACATTTGTTATTTTTATAACGTTTCAATTTTTCTGTTCACGTATGAAACGATGTTTAATTTTAATATGCCTAGCATGAAATACTGGATTTTCGGCTAATTTTAATCCTCTTAGTTCATTGAATCTAAAGTCTGCTAATAAATCTTTTGAAATAAATACTTCTTTTGCAGCCTCTTTCTAGTCCTATGTATTTTGCTTCAATTAAATACCGTGCTGCGATGCGTTAATTTCTATATTTCTATGGGATCGTACCTTTATTCATTCTGTATCTACACACCATTTTAAGAATTCTTTGGCATGTTGCGAAGTAATTACAACATTTATCGGCAATCAATGCTCCCAAGTTAAATACTCATATTGTAACAGTAGCTTCTTCAGTTGCTTATTTACTGTTACCCGGCGCTGTATAATTCTCCTGCATGTACTGAATTTTACATTTATACAGCCTGTATATAAAAATGTACCCCGCAAGATGCAATTCCCGTTCACCTAATTTTACCTGTATATTACTTTTCCGGTGCTGACCTATGACATTAGCCCGCTAAAATCAATTTAAATATCAAAATCTGGTTCGTTCTGGGCTCGCCTTCTTTAATTTTAAATTAATTGAAATGCAAACCATAAGATACTCTACCTTTTTCCTCAAAAGTGAGTGTTAACTTTGCAAAATCGATTCTTGCTTTCTTTTTGACCATCAAGTCCATTCCCATAATGACGGGTATCCTTACGGCGTCTGAAATGAGAAACACTACTTCCTGCGCTAGGCTCCCCAATCTTACATTTAACATTGTCTGGTTCCTCACCTTGGAAAATTTCCTGTGACCCCCTGAATGGTGATCGCTACTGCCGGTAACTTAGGTAAATTTGGTTGCCTAATTATAATTTCGTCAAAACTTTCCTTCGAAATTAGACTCACGGCACTTCCAATATCTATCAGCACTTGTTACCTAATTCCCTATTAGTCCATCCAAATCTTTGGTATAGTTTCGCCTGCTTCTTCCAGTTCTCCTTCCAATTCTTCGGTATCGGTGTTGCAATTTTATTTTCCGTCCATGATTTGAGGAACTTATAATCTGTTTGTAATAATTTCTTATTTCTTGGATTCATTTAATTTGTTCATTCGTTCTTGCACTGGGGTTCTGGGCAGATGGAGCACTTTTCCCAAACCCTTTCAGTTTTCCGACTGTCTTTGCACTATTCAGTTCACCGTATATGGGGTGCATTTCCTCTATTTATTCACTTATTTTTCCTTTCTTCGCGAAGAAATTCCTCGTTTCTTCTTTGGAACAGTTCTCTTTGTCGTCCAGTATAAGTGGCTTGCATTGGTCTCGGTCGGTTTTGTTCCCCCGGAAAATGTGCGTGTTCCTTCATTCCAGTTCCGTTTTCTAGATTCTTTTAATAAATTCAATAGGTCATCAATGGATTGTACTTGCGAAGACAAAATAACCGTTTCAACTTAGTGATTGAAGTGTTTTGAAAGTGCATTTACGAACAGATCCTCGGGTATTTCCGGGTCTAAGTACGTGGTTGCAGTAGCTTCCATTTCTTGCATCATAAGTTTGTGGTTTATAAATTGCTAGTTTCACCTTCTTCTGTTTCCTTTTGGACCAAAATTGCTCTATACATGCTTGCCTGAAATTGTTAAAATGTTTTCACCTCAGTTTATACCTACATGCCCAAATAATTGCGTTTTCCTGCAAAAAATTTATGCTGACTTGTAATTTCCTGTTTTTCTTTATCTCTGCATCCTCAATATATTCCCCTAATTTTTCAATAAATTCCATCAGGTGGACCGCACATTTTCTCTAAATTTAGGCTTTTCTATAATCGCTTGTGTTATTATTCCCGTTAGCATTGGTATTTGATTTCTTCTCAGGTTTTTTCTCACTCTTCTTTTGCTAGCCCACTCATCTCTTGTTTCACCTGCTCCAAGAACAAATGTAACCTTCCTTCAATCCTTTCCACATTTAACTTCACTTTGTCAACGTTTTACTTGATATTCTCCACTCTGGCGTGCTACAGCACCATATGCCTTTTAGCTTCCATTGCTTCTATTTCCATGGTCCTTCCGATTTCTTCTATTTCTCTTTGTGCAGGTTCCACATTATCATCCGGATACGCTCTCAAAAACTCCGACTCCTCCTTTATTCGCTTTTGAATTTTCGCTTCCCCTTCGTTTATCATTTTCCCGAGAGCGTCTGCGCTTCTTCTTTTTGCTTTTCTATTTTCTCATCGAGGGCATTTATTTGCTGCTACATCTGATGTTGCATCCCCGTAATATTACTATTTATACTACTGTTCATCTGTTGCTAATAGGCTATCAAATTTGCTTCTTGGTTTCGGCTCCTCGTCTCTTTTATATTCCGTTTCTGACATGTCTTTTCCCTTTAGCTATTCTCAGTCGATAGAGTTAAAAAAGTTCTCTTACTTTCTTGTTCGGGTTACGATTCGAGCCCCACGTTGGGCGCCAAAATGCAACAGTACGTTAAGTTGCTTATTTACTGGTACACGCCGCTGTACAATTTTCCTGTAGGTATTGAGTTTTACGTTTACACGCCCTGTATATAAAAATGTACCCCGCAAGATGCAATTCCTATTCACCTAATGTTACCTGTATATTACTTCTCCGGCACTAACCTATGACATTAGCCCACTAAAATCAATTTAAATATTAAAATTGGTTCGTGCTGGGCTCGCCTTCTTTAATCTTAAATTAATTGCAATGCAAACCACAAGTGGATAATTATTTCTGGACACCCCTGTATGTATATATTCATATAAAATGAATTATTCAATAAAATGCAAGTATAAAACACTGATAGTTCGTGACCAAAGCTGAATTTACTATTCACTACAAAAAACAATTCAATTAAACTAACTACCTTTATTTAATTTGAAACAAAAGTTATAAATTTATGCAGACCGTATATTAACATATAATACTCAATTTCATAATTAGTGACTAGAATTTTAGGATCAACCGAAGACGACAGGATTTTTGTACTTGATTCAAATAATCGAATTATGGCAATGCTCCAGTCTTTGGCTTTCCCTAACATCACAATATATACCTTTTAATAGAAATACAAATAATAAAAAAAATTAATTTAATAATTTATTTTCAATTGAAAATTGTGACCATTATATCTATGAATAATAGAATTTCAAAAGTACTCACAATTTGATTCTTGGTGTATACAAGTTGCGGTGGTCAATTTTCATAGCTACTTGTCTTTGGATTCTAATTTTTTATTTACGAGGTACCGCTATAAAGTCGTATGATGGAGACGCATTCAATGTATGACGTATTATATGACGTCAGTATGCTGCTCGTGAAATTCCTCTAACTTGACTTAAATTTCGAAATGTGAAAATCGGCGTCTTTCATACCTTCACCAAAATTTATCATTTGCGCGGTTGCACGCGTCGCACTTGATAGCGTCAGTTTTTTGCCCCTCAATTGAAGGGATGTTGACTATCAATCACGTTTAATCAAAGTGTAATCGAGATTGGAATCATTATATTTGCTTCGAATTATTTCAATTCAGGTGTTATTTCGACAGTACCGTTAATATTTCCTTTATGTAAAAGTTAAAAGCACGAATCACGCCAACATTTTGACACGCGATCTTCCAACGTATCACTTCTTCTTCTTCTTAATTTCATTTATTTATCTCATTCACCATTTCCGATATAACTCTTAAGCAAGTAAAATGGGTGATATGTTTTTCTTTTACACTCACTTTTGATTTAACAACACAAATCGATCCAAAGGATCAAAATACGTCCTCGTTCTTCAATCACAATCTCGTATCCTTTCGGACGCACTCGGCGCCCACACTTTGAACCCTTTTGATTCGGTGATAAACAGCCTACATCGTCTTTAATTAACGCATTTACAATTTATAATTACGCAAGAATTAATTTTATAGTTAACAATATATTCGCAACTCGTGCTCTTTTACTTTCAAATTATTACAAATTACAAAATCAAATTGCAACCAGCATAATTTTATATACAACCACATTTAATTATAAAATTTTGGGTTCCGTTTTTATATCCAAATTTAAGAGATGTCCTAAAATTGTTAGCCACCGTCGTTTTTTTGTTAAATGAAGGCGACCGTCAGTACTGTACCGTTACAGGCCTGTACTCGTAGCTTTGGCAAAATATACGAATGATTGGATCAGTTCTCAATAGGGTGATCTGTTTCCAATTATAACTACATTATTTGCTTGTTTATTTTCAATCAATGAGAAATTGAGCAGACGTAGCCACGGAGGATCATTTTGAGTACGTCTACTACAACTTTTCAAACGTTTACTATATAGTTCCTTATGGTTTAGTGTCGTTTCAAATACAAATTTCAGTCGGCAACACATTTTCTTATATTTAACGTTGATGTGTATGTTTTTTGCATAGGCCGAGGAGGTAGTCAACTTTATTTCTGCAGAGTTTTGAGACGAGATATTCATTCTTGCTAAGTCATGTGTACTAAATCAGCTAAAACAAGGACGAATTGCGTCATCCGTTTTATGAAACGTCATAATTTCAAACAGAAACAGTTTACCTGTATAACTTATAGCGAATTCCACTTCGCGTACTAAGGCTCATTTATTGCAAACTCACACGTAATTTCGTGTTCCACTTCTATTTACAGATCACATTAATTGAGAGTCCAGAGTTCGACCCTATCCCCTCCGACAAATTCGCTCCCTGGGCAATATATTTTGCATTGACTCGCGCAGTCAGTGCAAGTTAGGAAACTAGTAATTATCTGTTAACTTGATATTTCTAAAATAAAAATTGTCGAAGTTTGAGCTTGTATTCAGTGGTTTGAATGATGGAGGCATTAATACAAGTCGCAAGATTTCTATCGGAAAAAATGGAACTACCAAAAATTAGAAATTATTCAAACGTGATTTCCCAACTTCCAGAACAGCAGGTAAGTATTTATAATTTTGTATTTAATTAATAACATTTATTATAACAGTTTAAATCAAATTTCCGTTATGGAATTCAAGAGAATGCGATGAAGCTATTAATTTGCAAATTTAATAACACTACATTCTTTTTATTAGAGAAAAGTGTATTGCTACTTTTTTTGATATAATCATATACATTTTGTATCCTTAAACTAATGTGCTGCATCAATAAAATAGACTTTGTTTTATAATAATATAGGGTTAAATTGATATCATATTAAGGTTATGTTCGTATAGTACTGAACTTTAAAATAATTTAAAAATACGAACTAATTCTGTAATCAGTTACAGGAACAGATGGAACACGATTTCAAAAATAATTCAGACGAAGTTGGCAACGATCTAGAGTAAGTGGACATTGAATTCGAGCATAAAGTGGAACACGCTATTATTCATTACGTAAACTTGTAATAAAATTTAATGTTAGTATGCTATTTGATGTAAAAAAGAATTCTTTTAACAAACAAATTGTAATTTAAACATAATGCAACTATAACTCGAATATTAACTAATATTTTGCGCGATTTCCATGTAATATGAATTATAACAAAGTTTATTTCAATTATTCTGTTCATAAAGTATTTTAGTGTACAATTATTTTAAAACGCTGTTAATAATTTTTGCATTTTTTTCATTGTTGCTTTAATTAGCAGAGATATTACATATTCGTTTTTTATTATTCGTGCACGAATGCTAACAAAACTGCTAACATGAAACGTTTGTAAAACTTATTGTACGAAGTAAATATACATGATGATAACATTTTTGGGATTTTTTGAGCTAGTTACGTCATCTGTATTTATTTTTATACTTTTCCGTAATGTAAATTTCCATAAGTCTTCAAAAAGGTAAATCGCCTTACTTATGTAAAGATATCCCGAACGTTTACCTTGGGAAATTTCATTTGTATGTTAGTAACGCACATCATGAGGTACTCAATAGTGCCCACACAGCTTTGAACCCTTATGACTAATTATGTAATTTCCAAGTACTTATTACACCATCACAATAGGTGGTGCTACATTTTCTTAATTTTTATTATGTTGACTAGACATTACTTATTCTGCAAGATTCGCGCTATAATCTATGCTGTAGCATAGTTATGTGCGTCTGCTATCTTCTCAGTTAAGCCATCAGTTCCCGTTATCTTTTGATGACCAAGAAATTCGTGACAATACAATCATTATTGTGTAGATCTGGAAGTTAACCTCTATCATGCAGATGCAGCTATCAATTAAAGTAATTTATAACTGCCATAATGCATACAACGTAAAATCCTCCCAATTTAAAAAAGTAGGTACAGTAAGACCCCACTTAACGCGGGGGATACGTTTCAATAAGTTTCAATTCTAAACGAAACAGCGTTAAACGAGGTTATCTTAACACGTGAATAATGGGGATAAGTGAAACAGAACAGAGAATAAGAAAAGTTGTCAGTTTTTTGTTTTATTTAATAAAATTTATTGTTAACTTATTTATTGCTAATATCGATGTTTATTCATAAAACATTCATGAAAATCAAAAATAGTTCGAGTGAAGAAATTATGTTTGTGATAATATCTCTTGTTTTTTTGTGAAGAAGTCATCTAACGTTGTTTGCCTTTTCCTGTTTCGTTCATCAAGCAGTTGTCGATAGCAAGACATCGCATCAATGATACTTCGTCTTGCCTTTGAACTTCTTCCAAATTTGAATCATTTTGAATAAACTGATCCATAATTTCCGTTATAGTTGCTAAAGTCTTCTTTAGAAAATCGGTTGAAAGTTCCTTTTACTCCTCATCTAATTTCGTTATCTTCGTGCACTTGTTGTTTTACTAATTCCTTAAGATAAGATCATCGTTAGAAAGACTTTCACCAGTTGCAACTTGCAACAATTCTTCTGCGTATTTATATTATCCAATCCTGTTTCATTAGCTAGGTTGCCAATTTCGTCACCATCAACAATGAATTCTCTTGTGTAAACGTCCTTGTTTAGCTCCGGCCATACATTCCTCCATACTCCTTTCAAACATTTCTCGGTCACCTCATTCCAGGACAGATTGATGTTGTCTACAGCATCCATGATACTGTAGTTTTTCCAAAAATCTCTAATGGATTATTTATCTTCTCCAGCTATTTTATCTATCAGTTGTTGGAAAGTCCGCTGCAGGTAATAAGATTTAAAACTTGATATCACGCTTTGATCCGTTGGTTGGATTAACGAAGTTGTATTTGGCGGCAGCAAAACTACTTCTACTGAAATATATGTTGTTAAGTTGAACATATGCGTTGGATGGCTTGGAGAATTATGAATCAAAAGTGAAGGTTTTGGTTCTAGTTTTTTTTATTTGCAGTAATATTTAACAGACGGGGAAAATGTTCGGTAAATCAATTTTAAAAAATTTTCATAGTGATCCAAGATTTTTTATTGGACTCTCAAATTACTGGTAAAGATTTTGAAATTTTCGTCATTGCTCTTGGGGTTTTGGAATGATAGACAAGCAGTGGTATTAATTTAAAGTTCCAAGTAGAAGTGTTAAACGATCTTTGGTAACTTTAAATCATGGTGCTCGCTTTTCTTCACCATATGAAAATGCACGTTTTGGCATTATTTTCTAGAACAGACCTGTTTCATCGACATTAAAAACTAATTCAGGGGGATAATTCCCTCGTTAAATGATTGCTCTTAATTTCGCTGCTTTTGTATCTCCACTTGTCGCTTCTCCAGTAATCTGTATGTTATGAAGGTTGTTTCTGTTGGAACTACTCTCGGACTAGCTACGAAATTTTCACTCGTGTCGCAATTTTCATTCTGAATATGGTTAAAAGTTTTTCTCGCTCTTTTCATTATAATTGCTTGACTTAATGACATATTGCGTTCAACTTCATCATCAATCCAGATGGAAAGTCATTTTTCCATTTCCTCATTGCTACTGGAACGCGTAATTCTTGTTGCAGAAGTCGTTGGGGTTGTAGTTGCTGATAATACAAATTTTTCTTTATTTTTAAAAATTATCCGTATCGTTGAAATTGACAAATTCACCTGCATCTAATCGTCTGAGCACCTGCATTTTAGTTTCCAGCGAAATGTGTTTTCTTGTCGCTTTACTTTCTTTTTCTTTGCAATCACCTATTGTAAAAACTAAAAATTGCCGTATTTGTCACAACAAAATATTATATTTATATTTTTATACATACAATAATGTTTATGGCTGATCATAAGTCAACTGTGACGTAGAAAACATGCGTTCGTACTGCTATGATACACGCCACTAAACTGCATGTAAGTATCAAAGCAAAAAATTGTGCACTATTTCGGGGAATCCCAATACTACCCTACTACCACGTAATACTGAAACAGTGTTAAGCGGGACAGCGTTAAACGGGACCGTACTGTACTTATTGTTGTATGTAATGTAATTTCCATTTTTGACACAAAAACGCTTATATAGAGTTTATAAATTTAAAACTTGTAACATTAGTTTTTTGATTACAAATAATTTTTAGTTACATTGGTCATTATTAGGAATAAAGGACCATATTATTCAATATTTGTCTAGGGTTTTACTC
>JAHWXV010008397.1:0-12867 GCA_024586415.1 Phrixothrix hirtus | reverse complement strand
ATATATATATATATATATATATATATATATACAGGGTGCGCCAAGGGAACTTGACGATTTTTAACATGCAACTACAAATTTATGTGTTAAGATATTTATTTTCACATACAAATAATTGAAAGTGTATTACATGCTATTTTATTTATGGAAAATAATTTCGCCCAAATGACGTCCTTCACTGCGTACACACTGTTTCAAGCGGTTTCGCAAATTTCCCATTGCGCGTTCTAACATACCCATCGGAATTGCACTAATTTCATTGCGAATGTTTTCTTTCAATTCCTGAATGGTCTGTGGTCTCGTTAAATAAACCTTGCTCTTAAGATAACCTCATATCCAATAGTCACAAACCGTGAGTTTGAGAGACCGTACCCGCCAAGGAACATCTCCATTCTGCGAAATAACTGCCCCTGGAAACATTTCTCGCAGTCGAGCCATTAACGCTGGTGCTGTATGCGCTGTGGCGCCATCTTGTTGAAACCATACAGTGTTTACATCAATGTTGCGTCGACGAAGCTCTGGTTCCAAAAAGTTGTTTAACATTTTCACATAACGTTCTGAATTGACCGTGACAGTATTTTCTGTGTCAAAAAAATAGGGCCCAATTATACCGAATCGCGCTACTCCGCACCAAACAGTAACCTTGCGACTATGAAGAGGTCGTTGATGGAGTTCTCTGGGATTTTCTGAACACCAGTAGCGAAAACTCTGCTTATTTACACAGCCAGATAACTCAAAATGCGCCTCATCAGACATAATTAAGCCACCTAAGGCGTTTTCATCAAAAAGTTGCAGAAGTTGATTGCAACAATTCAGACGGTTTAAAAACTCTTCGCAGTCAGTTTTTAAACTACTGCTAACTTGTATAGATGAAAATGTAAGTCCTTATGCAAAATACACCGTATTGTTGTTTCGAAAAGTCTAGAATAATTGCTTGTCGCCTAGTTGAACGAGGTGGACTTTGTTGAACCGCTGTTCGCACATTCTCAATATTTGCTGGTGTTCGAACTGTGCGACGCATTTCTGGTAGTTTAGCCTTCGTTGTTGATGCAGATCGACAAAAATTTTGAACCCATAACTTAATTGTGTTACGACATGGAACGGAACCGTGACATCCAATATTGAAATGCGCGCGAAATAGACGCTGTGTACTGATCGCCGAATCGCGATTTTTAAAATACGCTTTGATAATGAACGCACAATGTTCACTCGTTCGCTGCTCCATGACTACTGAAATGGAATCTGCTACTGATGCCTTTCCCACTCTAACCAGCTTCACCGAAAAAGACAAACTGTATTTATTTCTCATTTAAAAATTATTCTTTGAAATTTTAAAACATCTATTTGCCTCACTATGTATTGTCCTGCATACATCTATTTTTGGTAATAACTCCATACAGCAATCAATTTTGTGCTCATAATTTTATAGTATGATTTTTAAATTTCGTAACGTCCCAGAGAAACTGTTTCAGTAGTGCTTAAAAAATATTCAAGGTTGCGCTTTCTTGATAATGTGGTGTAATGATGTAAATTTCTATACCTTCAATTTATTTGTCTTGTAAATTTCATGGCGATGAATGTTTGTTTCCGTTATTTCTTTCACTTCGTAATTAATATTTTATTCTTTGAAAACACCACAAAGGTTGTTCTTACTAGACTTATAGTAATTTCTGTAGCATGTTCTAGGGCTGGGGTCGGCAACCTACGACTCCAGATACGCATGCATATAATACCGTATGTTTCATATTCAATTTGGTAACTTGCAGCTCCGTAAGTACTAATTTGGTATATATAATTCCAAAACTAGCTTTTTACGAAAAAAAGGTTGCCGACTGCTGTTCTAGCCGGACATGTTGTTCTAATAGGTGGGAAATGGTTTTTAAATTCCTCAAATTTGAATGTTATTTATCGTGCACTGCTTAGTGGAAAGTTGCTTTGGCCACTTCAAATTATTTACTTCTTACATATTACTGCAATATTATACAGTCACCTTATCCATCTTTGTGATGATGATTCCAACACGTTTTTTATCAGTATATGTCTACATTGCTGATTCCGCATTCAATGCTGATAAAAATGAAATTTGGTAAAAGTTAACTTCTAGTAAGGAAGTTCTTTTCTATAGCTGAGGAATTTAATTTGATCTGCATTAGAACTTTTCAAGCAAATTCGCTATTTAAAAACGCATTAGTAGGTTCAATTATTTTACCTGGAACTAGCTGTTTTTGGGTTTGTTTATTTAAAAATAACATTAATATTATTTAGTAAACAAAATATCTAATAAGAAATGATTAAAAAAATTAAATAGTGGTGCACGAAAAACGGCTGTTCGTGAAAGCTTTCATGAAAAGTTTCATGACGATGATGTTTCGGCAAAATCAACGATAGAGAATTTAGTTCAAAAGTGGCGTTTGCTCAGTTACGAATGTAAAGAATAGGAATGCGATTGTACAAACATTGGAAGTTGCGGTAGACAGCGGCATGAATTGAAAGAAGCCTCCACAAGTCAACACGACGTCTATCACAGCAATGAGGAATTTCTTGCCGATAGTATCTGTCTATCTATCTATCTTTTTGATGATGCTGGAGCACCTGGGATGTCGTCCCTCCATCACCGTCATAGTGTTGCGTGATTTTCGGTAGGAGACGTGGGCTTGTTTTGGCTTTCCAGGAAGGGATGGTGATTTTCCTAGGGTGCTTGCACGAACGTCTTGAGAATGTCCGGCAAGCAGCCGAGGATTTTAGCAAGGCCTTTGTTGAAACTGGACACACCCCTTATCACCTCCAATATGATGGTTCCTGCTTGCAGGAAGTTTGAGATATCGAAGACATGGGGGTGTGTTTTTCGTGTTAGCGGAATTTGAATTTCGGTTCTCTCAGTTGCGGCTTCTGGGGGACGTCATTTGGCAATGTTTGCATAAGTAATTCCCATTCTCCTGGCGTTCGTTTTTATTCGTGGATACTTAGGCCACCCTCTATGTGACAGTGTGGTCTGTGTTGCAATTTGCACATTGCACCGAAGTGTTTTTCGGTTTTACCCACTGATGCTCCTTGTTAGAGCTTCTTTGAGAATGCTAATATGCCTAGCACCGGTAGCACTGAATTGCACCCGATTTTTTGCGTGGTGACTTGATGGTGATTGGAGCACCGGTATGATGTCAAATACGCGCTTCCCGAAATTGCACTTCTCTAACTCGACGTAGTTTACCGCAGTGCATCCTTGACTGAGATGGAGGGTAGACCTTGCCTTCTCAGGTCTAGAATTGCGGTATCGAAGATTTCTGCAGAGATCCCTCTGATTATGGCTCTCAGCGTTTTTTCTTTTTCTAAATAGAAAGTGTTCAAAGGAACAACGATGCCTCGGAAGTCTATTTGTGCTTGGGGCTGGATGCTGATCGCTAGCGCGGTGTACTTTGACATTCTTCTGGGGGTTGGTTTTGCACTACTGATAGATGGTTCATTGATATCTGGTTCTGTCTCGTCTTCCGAGAGTGGCCCAAAACGGTTTCCCACTTTCAACCTTCTGGGTCGGTTGCTAGGGCTCGTTTCGGTTTTCGCTTTTCGCCTTTTGAATGGCGAACCCATCGGAGTTTGCCATTCCACTGGCACGTTGTAAGGTTTCTCCTTCGTCCGAAGAACATACCATTATATTTATTAGCTTCCTGGCGTTGCTCGCTGCGTTTGCGGACGATGAAGCGGCTTCCTTGGTTCTTGCCAGTTCTTTAACTGTTTTCAAGTCTTCCATGATTTGACTACCATCCATGTTGCCGTAGTTGAGCTAAGTTTGTACTATCCCGGCCCACCTTCCCTTGCGTAAAAGGGGTTTAAGACTAATACAATTTAAGATTTGGTTAGCACTCTAGCCGTGAACCGTTTCGCCGATCTTGTCAACCGGTACTTCAAGGCTTGCAGCTGACACCCTACAGCGTGCGTGTTGTTCGAGAAATGAAAGAAGTGAATAAGGGCAAGCGCATATATTACTGTAATTGGTTGCTAGAGAATGTTTCTAGAGGATCTATTTATTAGTTTCTCTTCATTTCAACCGAAAAAGCTTGGTTCCATCTATCGGGTTATGTAAACTCCCAAAATACTTGACATTGGGCCGCTCACAATCCATACAAGTTCAAGCAGAAGCTATTATATGATTTAAAAGTTGGTGATAGGTGCACTGTTTCTGAGACAAGAATAATTGGTCCAATATTCTTTAATGATACTGCCAATACCGATGTTTACTTGCAACTATACAATCAATTTTTTCATCAATTGACTCAAGAAGAACTTAGTGTGACCTACTTTCAGCAAGATGGAGCGACTTGCCCGGATCGTTCATTGGCTAGGATACATTCTGATTTTCCAGAGGAGGGGACAGTTAGCAAAGCTTTATGGCCACTCCGCTCTCCCGACTTGTCACCTTGTTGCTTCTTTCTGCGGGGTTCTTTAAAAGGGAAATATTCCCCAGTGTGTGCGTTAAAAAATGTTTTCTTAACATGCTCAAGCGTGAACAACTGTGCTTGCATGTGAATTGAGAACATTTTGAGGAAAGACTTAACAACTAATTATATGAATACTCAGTGACATGGAAATCGCAACACCAAGAAGGTGTAGGAATGTTTTGACCAAACTTGGAAGAAACTTTTAACTACTAAAAGGTAGCAATTGATTCAAATTTTAAAGAAAAAGAGCAAAATATAAACATAATTTTTATTAATAACGGGTTGGTCCCCCCTTATTGGTTACACACTCCCTCACTCTTCGTGGCATCGAATTTAGCAGATGGTCGATTTCGTGCTGTAGAGCATACAGCGTCTGTAGAGGATGTAACAAGTTCCTTAGTCTTCTCCCCATAATGTCGCAAACATGCTCGATGGGCGAAATATCGAGAGATCGCGGTGGTCATTGTAAAAGACTGACATTATCCTCTGCAAAGCGGTCTTGCAATATGGGGAGGGGCATTATCCAGCTGGAAAAGTGAGTCTTCCAACTGCTAAATAAATGGAAGAATATGGGGTTCTATCAACTGATTCATATATCACTGGGCGGTCATATTGCATCGGATGAATACTAAATGAGATCTACTCCCGCAACGTACACCACTTCAAACGTAGTTGTCGGTGTTGAGCCGTTAGTGGTAATACAAGATGTGGCCGATAGGATTGCAAGCCGCAACCTTTGATTCTGCAGTTAACATTGATCGGCAATTAATCTGGTACTGGAGAATCGGTCTCTTGTTGTCATAAGTCGAAGATGGCGATCCTGCACCTCATTTGTTCTTCTTCGCCCCCAAGTTCCTCTTCTACGACGTTCCTGATCCTTCTTAGTTCATGCCTGATAGCAGTGGATAATGATGGATTGATTCCGGTTAAGGTGATTTGCAATTTCTCTGAACGACAAACCACCTTCGCGCAAATCAACAATACGACCTCTGTCAAATTCGCTTTAATTGACGGTAATTTCCACGTTGGCGCATTCTAGGCATCATCAGACCCTCAAAACAAACGATGACAAGCGAAAGCACTAAAGAACTGAACAAAATCTCACAAAACATACACCAGATAACATTGTTAAAAAAACTGAAAGAACTGTCAGTCATTATCATTTGATCCATAGTAATGAAATTTTAATCAATTGTTACCTTTTAGTGTCAAAAAATGTCTACGCCTTCTTGATGTTGGGATTTCCATGTCACTGAGTATATTTATTATATTATTAAATAATGTTAATCAAAACTGAATAGAACCGGTTTTTCGTTAAGAAAAAATTAAAGACCTAGCTCTGAAAGTAGAGGATTTACTCTAAGTTTGTATAAAAGACCTCTTTTAATTTTGGTTATCGAATCACTTCCTAACATAAACACATGGACTTTGAAAACACCCTGTATAATTTTCTTTTAATGTTTGTTAGTTACCTCCTAGTGACTCCACCTCAATATTTAATTGTAGATTTGGCTTTATTTGGATTTCAAAATTTTTGGTGGAATTTTATCCAAAATTTTTCTATATTATCCGTTGACTTCTAAAATTTAATATTTAATTATTTGTTTTTGTATTTACTATATTTTATTTACATTCAGATTTAGAAATTGTTCACTAAATTAATGTACTCTTTTATTCTTGGGTAACTAATTAAATTAGTGTGGGTTTAAAAATTTAATACATAGTTGAATCTTTATTTTTATAAAAAAGTTTAAATTGTTTTTAACGGTCAAAATTTAATTGATTACATATATTTTGTCATACAGATTACTTGGTATAATACACTAGCTCGCATGAGGTTGCACTGCTAGTACACTGTGTTTGTGTAATCTGCTGAACATCGGTGCATCATTCTAAACAGACCTAATGTTGCAGAATGTATTTACTAGAACTCAATGTTATATATAATACTGTTGTTGGCTCAGAGTCTTCTGCCGTATTCTTTTATTTGATATTAGTCATAAAAATAAATTTATTTTAATTATTATATTGAATCTTTGATAATTCCGATGATGAATTATATAATCGCTACTTTTAAATTAGTTACACTTTAGAAATTATTATACAAACTGTATCTCTTGTGCTTTTGCAATATATGTGACTGTTATGATTGTTGTTTATTTATTGTACTGTGTAAAAATGTATCCAGATTCTGCCTCATAATTACTTTTTATGGTTTGCAAATTCTGATTAATTATTTAAATAAACATTTCGCCTTTGAGATTAATATTTACTAAGGCAGATGGCTCAAAGAACCCTATCCTGAGACCTCCTTCAACTGAGTGCAAATTTTTTAAAAACACACCTGAAAACCAAACACATATTTTATCTCAACGCTAGAAAATGTCGATTTGATCTAAGGAAGAGAAGGAAATGAAGTAGGTTAACTGAAAAATAGAGCAATCAAAGGTGCATCAAGTAAAGGGAGACCAGTAGGGTCTGTAGTTCCTGCTTTCGAATCTAATTCCGCAGACATTATCGTAATTGAATTTACTCCACCTTTGGAAGACTATGATTAAGACCTCTAGCATAAGCGATTTTAGTACTTATTGAAATCTGCCATCATGAGGCAAACGATTGAGATTTATTTTGGAATTGATCTAAGGGCTGAGAAAATTTAACGAAATAAAAGAAAAGATAAGCTCACTAATGAAGATCAGGAATGATAAGTGCTAAGCCCCAATGTTGGGCGCCAATGCGGGTTGCTTCCAAAATTTTTGGTGGAGGTTGAGTACTTACCTATATTTAACAACAAGCAGTTAAAAGCGAAATGTTTCATAAGGCAAAATAATGTTGTTTACATTACGCAAATAATAAGTAATACATAAATAACAAAGAGAATAACATTAAAATTCGAAAGTTACGTGACGCAACTTAGATTTCAAAATTCTCAAATAGAAAACTTTTTCATTTTTGTTTATGAATCGAATTTAAATGACTTCATTCATCTATTTTGATTTTTAAATTTTGGTTTTGATTTCATAGTAAATTAATGTCTTCTATAAATCTAATTTTTAATAAAAAGCTCTAATTGCAGGAAAATAAAATAAAAAAATTGTTTGTAGATATGTGGGCTGCCTACCTACCTATGTATCTTACAGGACAAGTCAGGTTAAATTTTGCAAATAGAAAGATTTAGGTCTTGCAAGATTTTAATGAAGAAATCATTTTCAGTGGTTAATTAAATAAATTGTTCAACTTCTTTCCCATCCACGGCTTCATCGTTGAGAAACCATATCAAAAATTATTATAAGTCATATGGGACGGCTGGAAGTTATTCTTCGGTTAATGAAAAGTAATGAAAGCTAATTAATAAATTAAAAATACTACAATTATTTACAGAACTAGATGTAACAATAACAGTAGTATAGCCAGCCAGGTTTGGTGCAGTGGTTAACATGTTTGCCTTCATGCCCAAACTCGGCCGAGATCGGAAAATTTTTCGGGGGAGAGTAATTTAAAAATGTGCCTTCTTAGATAAGGAAGTAATATGACCATTTTATTTAATGCAAAATTTTTCTTAAAGTATAGTCTTTTGTAAATCTTTGTTAAGAACAAATAGGTGTTCGTATTCAGAAAATTTTAAAGGCCGATTCCTTACAATGCAATTTTCATTGAAACAAGAAGAGTTGCCCGTAAATATGAAAAATTATAATCTACATATGTATAACCCCAATAAATATAATAAAATAACAAATTAGTGAGTATAATCAATACTATTTAATATCTAATATAACTTATTTTAAATTATTGTTAATCAAGTATCAATTGCTTAGTAAAAAATGTTCAATCGATTTATAATGCTTCAGTTAATAAAATTATTACCGTATTTGCAACTAGTTAATGAGCGTGGTTAATAAAATTAGTAACCTTTTAATGTCGTTTGTGACGTTATGTAGAACATAAAACACTTTCTTATTAAATAAATAATATAAAAACATTTTGTTTACTTCCTATATTGAGTAAATAATATTTTATAACCGATGAATTTTACTTTTCAACTTTAAAGTCCTTCAGCGTACCAAATAACCTCAATACAACCCTGTTCGCAGTCATACTTCGTTCAACTGCCTAACAAAGCAAAGTTTCCCATTGTTTGAAAAGTTTTAAAAATTTTAAACGGATTACTCGTCTAATACTGCTTAAGAGGACTCCGTCTTAAATAAAATGGTCAACTTTAAAATCGTAGGTTTCCTGTCAAGAAGATGTTTAGCACGTTGAAAATCCCTGGGGTGGAGCTCAACTAGGTTCGACAAAACTCTAGTACGAAACACGAAATGACGTAGAAGTTAAAGGACTAAAAGAATTTGCATCATGAAGCCTCAACCGTAGAATAAATAAAACAAACAAACGGTAACAGGATTCGAAAAGAGCGGACATTTTACGTGCCCGAAAAAAGCAAAATTATCATTAAGTAATTTTTTTTTAAAATTGCCAAAACATCTATTTAACATCAATTCATTTTAAAACACTCTGTCTACATTTTCCAAAC
The DNA here is from genome assembly GCA_024586415.1 of Phrixothrix hirtus. NCBI lineage: Eukaryota > Metazoa > Arthropoda > Insecta > Coleoptera > Phengodidae > Phrixothrix > Phrixothrix hirtus. Next base: position 3,903 of record JAHWXV010008397.1, on the reverse strand, counting down.
TAAAATATTTGATTTAATATCACCTTACTTAATTTTTCTTACCTAGTTTCTATTTAATTAACATAAAAATTAGAAGAGACTTTTTAGATATATAGGGTGTCCGGGATATAAGACGCATTAATTTAACAACATATTGGGATGCATGACAGAAAACGGTTCTAAATCGTGTGCTTAAATTGCATAGTTTTCGAAATATTTGCATTTAAAATTTTCAGTTATACTGGGCGAGTTAAAAATATGTTACGGGTAGGACATCATCAAGTAAATTTTGTTTATATTTCTATTTCACGACTTAATTTGGAAGAAGAATGAAAATTGGACGGAAGTCTTTCAGTCATCGTCAGTAGTAGGGAATAAATTTCAAGATCCTCCAGACCATTTAATAATCCATCGAATTTATGAAACAGAGAATGATCTAAAAGTGTGCAATGAAAGCAATCCCGAATAGTTCAAATAAGTTAACTCGTAGATTTTTACATGTGTTCGCATAGTTCTCCATTTTGATTTAGAGATAAAGTCGCACCACATTTAAATTGTAAAATCACTTTTTGATAATATTCTTGGAAATACAACAAGTAGGTCCTTCTGTTTTGTTTTTTTCTCAGATGAGGCCATATAACGAATAATCGCGTTATTTTGGAAACAGAAGTTAGCATTCACAGAAAGTGTTCGTATTTTTTTAATCTTCTAATTGGCGTTTTATATCTGATTGGAAATGGTGAAGAATTTTCTGATCATTTGTAACTGATTTCCTAAGAAACGGCCTGCCTTCAATTAGAGTGTGTATCCTGCCATTGCATTTTGGAACTTCGAAGATACCTGGACAACGCATTTGTGGACTTTGGCTTTGCCAGCAAGGTCAGCTAAGGTGAGTTTCTGCAATTTTAGGCTATGAGGATTAGTCATGGAACGCATATACAAGGTGTTCCAAAAGTCATGAAGTATATATTTTTCTGCGCCCCTACTGGTTAGATGGGGGAAACCTCAGCTGCATAGCTCATCCAAGGTCAGTCTGCTCCGCGCATCTGTGGAATTAGGATAGCTCATTTAGTGTGCCTCTGTTTTAAAACCACGTCACGATGCGCGATGGCGGATACTTTCGAACAAGAGTTTTTACCTGAAGGACAGACCGTTAATGCTGCTTACTACATGGATGTTCTGGAAAGATTAAGGAAAATGGCCATCCACGTGCGAAAGAACAATGCACGTCCGGGTTCCTAGCGAAGCACAACGTGGTAACGCTGCTGCAGCCACCCCACAGTCCCGACCTAGCTCCGGCCGATATCTTTTTGTTCCTGACAGTCAAGGCCACACTCAAAGAACGCCGTTTTGACAGCATTGAAGCTATCCAAACGGCCGTGACAACAGCTTTAAACGAGGTTCCTGTTGAGGCTTTGAGCAGAGTCGCTGGAAAAAATTTGTAGATGCTCATGAAGAGTACTTTGAAGAATATTAACACTTTGTGCAGATATTGTAAATAACCTCTTTTTTAAAAAATATTTTCATGAATTTTGGGATGCAACTTGTATGCCACAGAATCTCACAATAAAAAAGACCTTAAAGAACGCATAACATATGGTATCTGCTGTATACCTGCACAAATGTCAACAAGCTACGGATTCGATAGTAAACTGGCTACGTCTCTGCCTGAGAACCAATGAACGTAGGTCGAAGTGCATTAGTTTCACCAATTAATGTTATAACATGATTTACTGAATAAATAATAAAAGCAGAAATGTGGTAGCAGTTTTTTGACTTAATAATGGTCCAGGTGAAGATGCCATCTTGTGGGCTTCTTCGTGAAACAAATAGGTGGATAGTGCCATCAACTCTGTTTTTATAAAACGTACATTTCAGAGATAAACATTTGTTGACAACGCATCTGCATACTCCAATATGGGCGCCTCCGTTCAACCCAAAATTACGCGGTTCAAGTATACATTTTTTACGAAGAAAATTACAAAAAATACCCAAAATAGAAAATGCGCGCAACTTATGTTGGTATATTAAAATTATCATAGTAGCTTTAAATAAAGGATTACATATCGAACTATGACACTATTTCCAGGATGCGAAACTAGTATGGAATGATGTGGTTGGGTGAAGTCTGCATAAACACGTGAATATTAGCATAAGGACACATTAACAACTCATGTAAGGTGATGTAGTGGTTAATACTACGGTCCACCAGTTGGGAGATTCTGGATTTGATCGAAGCAACGTTGCTGTTTGATCACTGCTGTGATATCACAGCTGTGGTTTTATTAAAACTTAATCTAAACGATCGTTTGAAAACAATGTTTTATTAAAATATTATTTTACTATAGCAGCGAAATTGTTACCGGTTTAATATTGTTACAAGATTCTTTTAAATATTCCAAAAGATCGGTTTTAGATAATAGATAGCAATTTTTTCGTTTTACTAGAATTGTTTGCGAATAAGTATCCGCTTGCTCTGATTCTGGTTTCGAATAATTTGCTAAGTCGGCAGAGACATCTCCTTTGAGGGGAATGCCGGTGTAGTATTTCCACTCATTCCTATTCTAGAATTATTTTCCAAATCCATCCTTGACTTTGTCCATCTTTACTTCCCATAATCGACAGAACAGAGATCTCAGTTACATCTAAAGCAGCCTGGCATTAATCTTCATTTTATTGATAGAAGCTGAATGCGTCTGACAGGATAAAGAAGCAGCTTCTCATATCAAGTTTAAAGGGTTTGAAACAACTTTGCGGTATTCACATCAAAAGAGGTATAAAATTTACATTTTTTTCTTTAGATGCAAATGTTGAGATGGTACCCATAAGTAACACACTATTCTGGATATAAAAGTTCGGAGAATCACAGTCGCGTTGGATAGTTGTAAAGCTGAAGCATTCTGTGAATTACATGCTCTGTCTGATTTATATGATTGGATCATCTTTGATCAAGGAAAAAGTAGTCTAGTTAATAAATGTGCTAAACAGGTTTTATACATGGCAATGATAAGGCGCGGTGGTAGCTATTCATAAAAAGCAGAAGGCAGGCCGAAGCTGCCGACCAATGTGGGCAGACAATTGTGTGATCCAAAGCCAATCTGGAGGACTGAGGGAAGCTTGCCAAACAGAACCTAGGATGTTTGTGGATTGCCAATAGTCCTGACGGACTACTGGTGCTTACCATCGATTTTCATGAATCACGTCGATATATGCATTGTACTTGTGATTTCAACCGTCTGCTATTTACAAAAACGTGTAAATGCGGTGGTGAAGATCTTTGTGATGATGAAATTTAAGCTTTCTTCATTTTGCTTTACTTATCCACTAGTATCACGTAAGAAACATGTTTAATGAAGAACAACAATAATATTTACCCAATTTATTATTATAGCGTTACCATTATTATTGTTTTGGCTAAATTTCCCTCAAGTAACACGAAGGGTGTTGTTACATTTAAAATTGATATTAAAACAAGGATTTATCACACTCAAATCTCTATATAAGTAAAAGCAGAGATGATCTACGACAAGTAAGCCAAAATTGAAGTCATTGGTTTTACGAATACACATGTTCAAGCCTTAAATTTATAAATATATCTATTGTCAATGAATGGTAAAGGTCCAAAAATGATAGGCACCACTATCACGATTTTATCGCCGATAGTATGAAAATCAGTTAGTTTAACTAAAATCGAGATTTAGAATCCGCCTGGCAAATGTTTGCTTTACAATTCTACATTAGCTGTCTTATATTAAATTTACTTTACAGTGTACACCTTATGAAAATCTAATAAATGCAAGATGTAAATAGCCATTAACTCAATATTTTGATAACCACACATACAAGCAAACAAATAATTCACACCGTGGTGTACAGATGCGTTTACAATGGAAATGTTTCATATTACTTGGCACATTTGATGAA
>JAHWXV010008381.1:0-17151 GCA_024586415.1 Phrixothrix hirtus | reverse complement strand
AGTTCAAAATTGCATTTTTGTATTACTTGATTTTTTTGGTATTTTTGAATTTAGGCGGGTATTTAATTAACTGGTCAAATTGGCCATAGCAATATGTATAATCATGAGTAACATTGCTAATGTCAGCGCCTTTGTTGCAACACCCTGTATAAGGTAGTTTTACATTGTAGTAACATTCTACAGCAAGGTGTTTGTAAAAATCCCAGAGTTAAGTATTCTCTTTGTATCAAAATTGTTCATTATCCCGCAATTTTCAATATTACCATAGTAAGTTCTACATAGGCTTCAACTTGTAACGATATTGTGAGTGTCGAAGTAGATTTCGGAGTTTTCTGAAACATCTTAGATGTGGGAATAAGCTTCTTAAGTGAAACTCACATTTCGTTAATTTTCGATTGTAAATGTAAGTGATTGAATACATTTTAAAAGAACTAATTTTGACATAAAAAGTGAAAATGAACAAACTTATTTAAAATTATTATAAATATTTTTATGTAAAAATTTCCGTAAGAATAATACCAAGCTGAACGCTCAAATTACAAAAATTAATTTAACTACGTGTTGAAGTCAAACAAATTAAATAATGATTAGAGACCCAAGTGATAAAAGTTTAGAATAAGCATAAAGTGTCCCATAACCATATTTACTGTTATTTACTCTCCAAAACTAGGCACATTTTCGCCGAGTTACCCAAAACTAAAGTAAGCAAACGACACAAAGCCGAAGTACCCTTACAGAAAATGGCGAACAGAGCAGGTACTTTTCTATCCGATCGCAAGACATGAGATTCCCACCACGAGCAGGTACTTTCTGAGCACACTGGAATACAGAGAATGACGTACCAGAGCAGCGATTTTTAATTACGCAGGAAGAACGGAAAATAGAGCAACCAAACCGAGCATTTATATTATCCAACGCCGCTATCTATAGACAGTGGATCACATCACAAAACAGAACCGAGCCCGTCCCACTGAACCAAAATTAATCACAGAAGTTCCAAGACTAATATACACGTATAAGAACCATCTCCGCTACCAAATTAATAGAATTCGCGGCACCCACTGTAGAAATATAATTACATAAACTTGTTTAATGCTTTGTTTAAAATAAAAGTTCAACATAGCAATCCCACCGTTATCGAAACTCAACTTAACGAAACTATAAACCTCAATCTAATTAGATCATCTACACTCATAGCCAATAGGGCTTAAATATGCAATGCTCTACGAAAATAGAATCTTCGATGGAATAGAGAGTGACGCGAAGTCATTTTAAAGCATTGCAAAATTACGTGGCTGCTACGAATTTAGGTATGCTAAACTGCTAACCGCCCCACCTGATCTGTGAAAAGGCAAACTACTTTAATGGTACAACAAAACATTATGGGAAAATTTGCAATACTCCGTCCGCGACTTCAAAACTTTTTACGTTCCGACCCTATATTTCTTCAGCTTAGGAGAAGGGATAAGGTTGATCATACAAGGATAAACAGAAGGTCTAATTTCTGTTTCTATATATATTTTAATTGATGGTCCCAATAATTGTAATTTGCATGAGTGCTGTAAGAGCGCTTGAAGTTATAGTAAATTATAAAATGAAAGTTATTTGGAAACACCTTGTAGAAACTTTAGATATCCTTCCTGAAAATTAAAATGGGTTGTTGTTCGTTTTTTTACATATTAATACAATTATTTAACCTCGTATACATGTTTTTCTTACAATTGCATTTGCAACAATGCAATGAAAGAATTGTTAGCAACCAGCTGGATCATAATTATTCAGCTATAAACAAATCGTTAGCATAAAGACGTAATTAATTATTACCGTAACAAAAGTGCATTGCTTGATTTAATACACGTTACATATTTATTTTAAATCTGTTTATAATTTTATTGAAACCTCAGCATAGAAGTTTGTAGCTGAACTTTAAAGCATTAAATCGGATGTGAAATGTATACATATCTTAGCAAATATTACCGCTAATATCTTTTGTTAATTTTACCCAAGTTTAATTTATACATTGCTATTTTGCTACATCTTTTATAATTCCTTAACTTATTGTATGTGATTTTAAAAATTCATGCTTTAGTTTATTATACCTCTTATATTAAAATACTTTAGCTTTAAGCTATCTTGTATGTCTTTCTTGTATACTCTACGTTCAAAAATTATAAATTATCTTTATTTTACTTTTAGCAATCAGGTAGGAATATTTTGAATCTGAAAAATAAGGTGCCTTGCAATACCACGGCGTAGCTGATGCAGTTGGACAACCAAATTAGCTATCATTTCCCCTAAAGGATTCCGGACTCTGCTGTTCATTCTTTATTCTGTGTAGTAAATCTGACCAAATGATGAAACGGCACTAATCCAAAAATACTGACGCCTGATATTATCAACGTATAGAAACTCAAGTGACTTTCTTCAATAGGAACTCCTTAGCTAGAGATGCGACTTTGTAAGTTTGGAAACATGACTTAATTTATACTCTAAGCGGGCGTAGTGCCGTCTTGTACCGCCAGAGCGTGTAAAAATGTTAACTATGAATTTAAGAACTACCTAATTATGAGGGCTGGAAAGAAAATAACGGAGACTTATTCTAATATCACAAATAAGTTATTCTAGAACCGCTATAAGTTTACGCTCCTTTGATATAATCTTCTCTACCACATTTCTGCAAGGCACGAATACCAACAGCGGTACTATTTTTATTGATGCGAGGGGATGACCCCCATTCTCCTAGAGGATTCCGTTTCTTACTGGTATGTAAGAATGCTTTTCTGTAGTTTAGGAAGACATTGAAATAAAGTGAATATGAAGAATGGTCAAACCTGATATACAGCCATGCTAACAAATCTCTCGCAGAGGCAACGATGTGGTAGCGGAATTTATTAAGCAAGTCAACGGCAATACCTATTTGGAACTGTCAGCATTTTCTTCAACAAGGAAGGCAGAGTTGGTGTATATTCAAAGCAAATGCCAACAATATTAAAATTAGCCTTAGGCGTATAGGTAAACGGTTATCGGCAAGCTTACGTACAACATTTGTTATAGTATTAAGACCGTCAGGGTTTGAGCAACAAAATCGATAGGAAGTACAAGATGCAGTATTTTGTTTATCAGCATAAAACTAAAAGTAAAGTCCTCTATGGAAATATATGTCGTCATCACCACTGAAATCATCCAAATAAATGCAAACAAGTGCACGGAGGATATATTGACTTACTTTTTCTACAATAAGGGCGTACTATTGATAAAATTTCGTGCATCAATTTAGATAGCATTATCCTACATTAGTTTAGGTTCTTCATCTTAGGAGTGCAACATTTTCACGATAGTGTTCGCCAGGATATTGTGAAAATACAGGTGCAAAACAACTTATTCACCCATTATCATGGGATGCAAGGCGATTTTCGGTAATAACCCCATAAGCACTGAACTACCTTTTGCAGATGAGGAACTGAACAACTATTTTTGCCTAAGTAATGGAATTTGTCTTAGAGGTGTGTTAAATTGTCTTGGTACCCGCACTTTTTGTTCATTTTAATTTGAGACATAAAACCAAGTTTGCAAACATTTTGATAAATTGTCTCTGTATTGGACGCAAATTGATTTAGGTATTCTCATTTACTTTTGCCCAAAATTCGTTTTTTTGATAAATTTCTCTTACATGTCACTATAATATATATCAAAAATGCCTACATATGAGAAACTTAAATTCTACAATATCCTTTCTCGAAAAAATCATTGATTTTTCAAAATTACGACCGGTGCTGATGTCTTCAGTTCTTAACAAAGAAATCGGTCTTCCAGTTGTATATTTGGGTTTCACGCTTTATCACCCACGGTGCCAGCTATGTTTTTTGAAAGGATAGAATAGCATTGTTCTGATAAATCTGTTTTGCTAGTAGTGTCTTCAAAATTAGATAGTTTTAGTCCTGGATGGTACCCGATTTTATCAAAGCTGTTAGATTCAAAAATATTACACATAAAGTCTGCCTACTTTTATTTGACTGAAGCTTCGAAATACGAAAATTTCCTTTACCCTATTGACTTCAGATACTAAGACCTACCAGAATTTCGTTGAACTTGGAGGTCTTCCAATTCCTAATAGGAATTTTAAACGTGCCAAACATCTGATTCACACGCGAGCTACCTTTTACTTGCTTACCCGTGAAAACATTCTTAAACGCTTTTGTGTTAAAGAATTACCGACTTCAACTGGGTTGAAACGGTCGATCTTACATTCTTTTAGTTGCAGAGGCAGCATTCTAACCGCTATTCTACTGAGGCGGGTTATATGGACGGTTTTTAACATGCATACTAAGTTCCATTGGTGATAGCATCCACTTCGGTTTATTACAAATGACAAGTATAATAACTGGTTTTAATTTCTAAACTAAAGTGTTTATGATGGTGCAAAAAAGTAACAACGTTGATACGCTGCCACAGGCGCATTAGGGGTTACGACCGACAACGATACTGATGTCTTACTAGCTTCTTGGAGGAGGGAAGGTTCCAAATGAGTTGCACCAGCACCATCCGCGCTCTAAGGGAAACGCTGGAAACGCATACAAGGATTCTAAATATAGGGCAGAGGCGCCACCTGTACGGCCGTATAATGAATTGAAATGTTCCTCGGAACATAGAAAAATGGTTCCGTGGCCTATAGCTATGTTGTCCCGGGGTTGTATCTTGCATCTTGTCCCAAATAATTAACATAAATTAAGACCGTGGCTAAAGGGGAAGATACTTTAACTAACAGATATCCCCAGCAACACAAAGCATTACTATTAACTTATTCTAAGTTCAAAATGAAAGTCTAGTTGTGTAATACAATATATCTATTGCTAAAGAAATAGCTTATTTAGCATACACACAAAAACACAACAGGATACAAAAGTTTACAAGTAACTTCTCCGACTCTTGAATGTGGCCTAATCCAAGAGGTGTGGGGAAAACTAATCAATCTACTATACACTAAAATTAGGGTTTAAATATACTAGGTACAGTCAACGTAGATATGCGCCCATAAGATGGACAGGAGGTATGTATTAATAGGCTTCCCTCGCAACGGGAAGGTTTAAGCTGGCGTTTACAGAAGTTGGCAGCCGGGACGTCAAATTAAATTGGATTCTCGCCGATATGCGTTGATATTTCGCTTACGCCCTTCATAGGCAAACAATAGGGAAGCAAAAGAACAATAATATAAAAGGTGCCTTAGTCTTATTCGTCACTTCACCGGGATTCTTAATTGCCCTCAACCAGAATCGCCAATCGTGATTTATTTATGGATTCCTGCACCCGCAGAGGGACCTAACATGTCCAATGAAGTTGTAACCGGGGTGGAAAAAGGCAGGTCAATCCCCAGAGATACACTACTCAATCTCTCATGCCTGGTACTCCGACATACTACATCTGCGGAGTGCTTACACACGCCCGAACACTTCAATCAAAGGAAGCGCGCACACCACCGATTCCTTCAAGTACAAACTGAGCGTGTATTAACTGCCACGCGGGTGGTCTCGCGACGAGTTATTACCAATTGTACACCGATGAAATCCACCAGATGTGAAAAATCGCCTCAACTGTCAATTTAATTTCGATTACACATCTCCCAATCGTCACGGAGCGTAGAAAAACGCGTCTCTCGTGTTTTATCCGACAGGAAACTCTCGTTATTTATTATTTTTCGTTTTCCTACCAACCACACTGTTACTCAGAATATACGGCGGCAAATTTAAAAAATTTTTTGTTTATTAAGCGCGGAACACTAACAAAACCTGACAATGCATGTTTTTTTGCAGCATATAGCATTTTGTTGCAATGACAACCATTTCGAACCAGAAATTTCAAATTGATGTATTATTAATTCTTGGTTTAATGTTATGAGATTAATAAAAGGATAGAATAAAAAGGAAAAGCCACTCTTGGTCTTTTGCGATGACGAATATTAAATGTGTTGATCGCATACATTGAGGATGAAAGCGATAAGTATGATGGGTCGGACTATATAAAAACGAGCCCTATAACGTGTTGATTTTGTTTTGTTTCTATTATAATCTTTTCTAAATAAATCTTATTAAAACGAATTCATGTAATCAGAGTCAAAATACTTAGTACAAAGAAGGTAATATTTTGGTCGAGATTTCATAGCACGTGATAACCTATTATAAATTCCTTAATAATTCATAAATATGATTGATGAATGAGCTCCATGTCAATAGAAACATAAAAGTTATATTCGATAAAACATACTAAACCGATTTCAGTACCATTTCCATTTTATTAAAATTACATTATTTGCTGGAAATATATTTGCGAGGAGTATATTTCATAATTAATTTGACATTTATATTTGATGTCTTTAGGCAGGATTTATAAATTACAACAGTGTCATTCTACATTAACATTAATATGAAAACAGAATTATACGATGATCTTGCTTAGATAGGTTTGGCATTTAAAATGTCATAATTTAATTGCCAATGAAGACTTAATACGCGTATTCGCGATAAGTACTAGCGCGCTCGGTTTGATGTCATTTTTAATAAGTAATACGTATTGATGAGAATGGGCAATTCGACAGTTATAACTGATTTTTATTGGATAAACGGAATTGTTACTAGGCAAAATTTTATAAAATTAATTAGAAGTGAAACGTAATGGATTATACCACGCGATCGTTTAAATTTCCAATTAGAGCAACCTGTGGCTGTTATGTCATATAGGGCAGAATTTTACACAAAGCCCAGAAAGTAACAAAGTATAGATAAAAGAATGAAATTGTAAGTAAACATTTGAACTTTAAGATATTATTTAACTATTAAGAAGGTTTATTAATATTTGAAATGAGTATTTTAATTCCATTTATTACTCAACAAAAAAAAAATGTTTTAGAATATTACTTTCGCACTAGAACGATAATAAATTCAATTTGAAATACAGGTAAAGGTAGGGTAAGGTACACTTTTATCTTTTCTCAGCTAAGGAGCATACATTCATAAATCCTAGAGGCCCTTAGGTCTTTCTATGCTCAAGACCGTTTGTGGAAGGTGTGAGGCCGTAGATTACACGAGGTGGCCCTCTTAAACATCTTAACAAAATACCGCGGATCTATAGGAGTAAACCAAATTAAAGATAAATAATCCCAAAGTGTAAAATGCTATGTTGATTAACGAACGATAATAAATTCAATTTGAAATACAGATAAAGGTAGGGGAAAGTACACTTTGATCTTTTCTTAGCTAAGGAGCATATATTCATAAATCCTAGAGGCTCTCAGGTCTCTCTATGCTCAAGACCGTTTGTGGAAGGTGTGAGGCCGTAGATTACACGAGGTGGTCTTCTTAAACATCTTAACAAAACACCGTGAATCTATAGGAGTAAACCAAAATCAAAGATAAATAATCCCAAAGTGTAAAATGCTATGCCGATTAACGGTAAACATGGTGATAGGGAAAGTATATCGTATTCCTAGAATTAAAGACGAACTTTATAAACGATGTCATTAACTTTTCTATAGCGAAGATTGCTGGATTCCCTCTTGGTGTACTACAGCATACCGTGGTTACTGATTGCAAAAGTGGTGTCAGCCTACGAATCGGTACTGCTAGGTAAAATAACCGTTTGCTGTCAAAAACTATTCCTGGGTATATGGTTACTAAAATAATGGATAATGGGACATATATACAGTAAACTGGGCGATGTAAAATCTATTAGATAGTTTAAGTAAAAATAATAAACCGATCAAGTTAGTATTGTCAATCACGGCATTCAATGGCATCCCAGTAAAGATTTAGCTATAGATAACTTAGGTTCCTTGTAAAGGTGTAATTAACTGTCACGATCTTAAACTGCACGGAAGGAGGAATACTAGAAGGTTTGAGAAATATGTCATTTGACTGAAAAGAATAAATAAAGGACGTGAACGTAGATTTTTAGATAAACTAACTATACTACCACATTTTGATGGGACGATATCAATGGATAAGGCTAAAGTGGCATTTTATATCTAAAATATTCGTTCATATAACATCACTGCTTCTGCTGTCAACTGTTTGGGTGTACTTGCTCAAGGTGCCCAAATAATTAAATATGCATATATGGAAATCCAGATCATGGCGATGTCCCATGGCAGGAACCTATTAATTATAAAAGTCATCATTCGGCCATATCGCTGCAGTAACCAAAATATAAACAAGAAGCCAAAATCCATAATAAAAACAGTGTATTGCGTCTCTTTCTGAGAAGCGAAGAAGGAATTCGAACCTAAAAACTACTTGAAAGTTTGCATAAGTGGGTAGAGAACATCAAATAAAACAATACGCATTTAAAATGGCGCAAGCAGTTATATCTTCCACAGATCAGGAAATTATGAAAGAAATAAATCTTAGAAGCTGGAGAGAATCGTTGATAGAATTTGTTAACATGAATAGGATTTAACTAGGTAGTACAAGACTGCATAATAGAGATGCAGTACGGAATTGATCCAACACCAATTAAAATTAACTATAATCCATAAAAATTATAATTAATTGCACACCTTTCTCCTCTACAGCTACGCTACTGATCGCCATCAAGATCTATTGTTAGATTGTATTATATTGCATCCGTGAATTATTCTTAAAAATAACCTTCCTATATTTATTTGCATTTAATTAAAATAAATTATTGTGCACTTATCTTCGTTTCTTAATTAATCAATGTTTACCTCGTCCAAGGCTGTGGTTCAAAAACGCCTATTTGATAGACCTGAATAGGGAGATACTTTCAGCTTAAAATGATCTAGGTGCGGTAGAGTCTTCTGATATCTATCTTGGGAATATATTGAAGGATCATCAACGCATCAAAGGTTTTGTTTTTGAACCTACTGTGTATTTAACTTTGATTTCAATTACGCATATGAAAGTTTGCCTTTATGTCGATGTTATTCTAAGCTTTAGAGTTTGTTATTATCCTTGTTCAGGCTCGAAATAAGTTTAGCTTTGTCATTATTTATTGAGCCAGCAAATTATGTTTTCCATAAAGTAAATCAAATACTTCTCTACATTGCACAGTGAACTTTATTTCGTATGAAAGCGAATTCATTTTGATTAAATAATAATAGCATGTACATTCTGTTATTTTAGACATTATTTATTTTAATGCATAATTTAATTTTATAAAAGTATGAAATCTCAGAATTTAGTTGCTTTTCATAAGTATACACCGCAAGGAAGATAAAAGAAATCTCCGGGTCAGTTAAAATGGTATTTTATGTCCACTCTGGTGTTTAGTAAGTTCAATAGTCGTAAAAGTTAATGATAAATTATGTAGAGGAGGGTAACAAAAACCTCCTCTTCCAGCTGATTTTTTGACTTCTGTCAAATATCGTGACACCTTTGATATTACTTTATTTATTACTGTGAGTTGTTATGCTATCAGGAATTTCCATTTCTCCTTAGGTAAGAATAGTTGCTATTACAGTGACATCATCCTTGCAACTACGTCTTGTAACAGAGAGGCGTGCGTACTATTTCCGATTTTGTCTGATATACTAGATGTTATAACGTTTACATAGTTACTGTCCGTGCCTGACTTCACTGTCTATCGCAGGTGACCTTTATGCTCCTTATTTCGCCTTCAGCGTGTTCTAAATCTATTTTTATGCGCGACTTACTAGAAAACTTGGTTACCAAAGATTGGAAATCGGAATGGTCCATAATCACCTAATTTTTGAATTACTTAATGGCAGACGCGTATTTGCGATGCATTATTATAAAACCTTTTATTGATATTATATAAATAAACATTTGGATAAAATTGTCATAATTTAACAATAAATTGTTCAGATATGTAATTTATCCGATCAATTAGTTTAGTAAGTAAATCACAAAGAAACATTATTCTTATATCTTGTCATAAAAGTATTGGTAAGAAAATATTTGACTGGTTTCTTTCCATTAGCAAAAAGGGAAAGTACTGATTTTGCTATTTATTTAGCGGTAGTTGAATTTGAAGTATTTCTTATCAGGAGAACTGAATTTTTGGATTTAACCAATCATTTTCAAGTAAACAGGCGCTATTATTTAAAAATCTTCGTATTTATGACAAGTTCTACAATGGTGTACACGTTCACCGAAAGTTAAAATTATTTTCATTTACGATTCTAAGAGCAAATTTGCCTTACTGCTTTTTAATGACAGACATTCACAAAAAACGTCATCCATACATCGCATTATTGACTAAAAATTCTTACCTTGTATTTTGTTAGACTTGATTGAGCACATGCGTTGATATCGGTAGATGCTATTTACGCGTTAGAATGCTTCTAAAAGCTTTCAAACTTATGGTTTTGTCATAAACCCGTTTTCTAACCGCACAGGAATATTTACTTACGAGTTCACTTCGTTTCGGTTCATTGAAAATCTACAGTCTGCTGTCCCTATTGGGGATTATTTAGTGACCAATTAAGACAAAAGCCTAAACTAGGGTTGTTATAAGTATCGCTTTGTTTAGTATTGTGGAAACAGTAGTGTTAAAATGAAATACTATTTGTTAAAAGTTTTTTCACGGTTTCCCAAATTTAAAAAGGTTTTCATCGATATATTTTTATTCTGTAGTAGTGTATCCTATTTCTGTGTATGATGGTATCCATAGAATTCTTTGACGGCGAAGATCATCCGAAATTGTTCCGTAGGCAGACCTTTACTTTTTCGAAGTTATTCTTATTTTACAAACCCCTTCGTTATTTAAACACAAAGAAATTACTAGAATATTTTTTCACTGTCCAATCATATTTCAGAATTAATATGTAATTCAAGCAACCGTTGTAGCAACCTTTTTGTTTTGTAGCACGTTATAAGGTTTATCTAGACAACAACAGTTGAACCTAAAGTGCGTTTATTGATTTTATAAACTACATAGCGAATATAATGCCTAAACTTCCAGTCATTACGAAAAAGATTTGTCTCGGCGGAAATTTTGATTAAAAGAAAAACAATGTTATTGTCTTATGGTGGCTAATGACATCTTTAGGTTTGTGCGTGTAGTGTGGATATGATTTACTAGAATGACAAAGACAGTTCCTGAATTTAATCTATTCTCTCCCGAAAAATACATTCAGTTAAATTAGTTGCTTTGATAGAAACTGTGACGTTCTGTTTTGGTTTGATTACGAATAAGACGTTAAGGTCATGAATTGAATTAACTTTATATTTTAATGGTAACTACGAACTTATTTTTATACTTTGCAAAATACAATATAAAGAATTTTGTTATTTAGTACCCCTCACTTAAGGGTTGTTTGATCAACAAAGAAGATTCTGGCAGACTTGAGCTGGATTTTGGCTTCTTGCTTTAAAATTTGAAACTAGAAATATTATAGAGAAAGGCTTCTCAAGAATTTGTAAGGGTTAATTGGAAACACTTTAATAAAAAGTCAGAAATGTATTTCTAACTAAATATACAAAATATTGTTTGCAATTTTTGTGAATTCTAACTGTTCAAAGTTTGAAAACTTTTAGTATTTGATTTCCAATTATGTGTCAAATAATGTAACTTACAATGATCGAAAGGTGCAGTTCACTGCTTAATTTCTGGTGGACGTTTTCAACATTTGTTATTCTTTAAGACACGTGGAACTAATAATAAAACTTTGAAGAAATTCAAGGCCATATGCCTCGTCAAGTAAAGGTATATTATTATCAACTAGAATAAATTTTACTATAGGAGGCGTTCCTTGAAATTATTACTAAATAAGGAATTATATTGGAGGCGTCGAATCAACATTATAATCATTCTCATTCTCCTTTATAATCAAATATCAAATTACTTACATTAAAGGTACAATATCAGGGTAATGGTGAGTGAGAATCCTGTATATTTATAAGAGGTTAAATAGTCAACGAAACAGAATTTCAAGACTCACATGAACCTATTAGTTCGTAGAGTATATAGTCCTTTGTCTTAAATTCTGTAACCATCACAATTATAGTTTGAACTGTTACTTGCGAAATTCTTATGTTACAACAAAACATCGAACGCCCATGAATTCATGAATTCGCACGGAGGATGTAAAGTATCAAGAAAAACCAATTAAGGTTGACGAAGACAAAGGGGCTATTCGTAAGTATTATTTATTATGTTATTTGCAATACACAATATCAATCCTTGAGCAGTGTAATGTTTCTAATAAAAACAATTAAATTAGAATTTTTATTTATGTAATTAGTACCCTTGATATAAGAAAATAGTATCTTGTTATGCTCTTAAATTACGTTTATTTATAATTAGTAATTGTCTTAAAGGAGCTCACATTGTTATTATAAGCAAAATGCATTTTGCGGAATTTCGAAGTTATATGTGACTTACAACGTTACGGTGTGCTGTCTCTGCACAATAATCTCTTGGGAAGTGGGAATTAGTGTGTAACAATAATAATAAAATTCTATAGAACTTAATTAAATTCCCTGTTTCTGCCAGGAATCACTGTTAAAAGATAAATCTTGTAACATATAACGTATAATTAGAAAATTACATTTATTAGTAATTAACAATTTCACTGGATATGGATGTTTGAATTGAACAATCCAATTTAAATGTAAGAGCAATATTTGAATTTAAATACCAGCTCGCAATTCGATTAAGCATTGACTTCGGCTGGTTCACTTCGGACGAACACTTCTTGAGATGACGTAATTGGAAGCTGGAAGTATATGATATTCTTCAAAAACTAAACACAAACGAAATTAGAAGAATTCTGAGTGAATTAACTTAAGTACTTCTTTACTAGAAGAAAAATTAAAGTTTATCAAACTCATGAGCGCAGATATATTCTATATCAAGTAGTAAATCCATTCAGGCGCAACCTTTAAGGTAATTTTAAATTATGGAATCTCCAATATATACAATGGTTTAATAAGAAAACAGTAGTTGTTCAATTAAATCATTAAAATATTATTATAAAGAGCATTTAATAAACCCCCGAATAATAAATAAATTGTTTGAAATAATTTCGTTCCGAAATAAAAATTAATAAGCAAGTTAAAACTGTTATGAGAAATTAAATTTTGTCTCATCTCCAATTTTGTAAAGTCAAAAGACTTTTACCATGACACATTATGGGTTTAGATATTTTCATAACAGTCAATAATTATGGCTTTACGCTAATGCGCAAATACATACAATAATAGGAATTCCTCAATGTAATGCTACACTATGCTCAAATTTTTGAAGCCAACAAAGCAAAACAATTATAAATCAAAGCATACATTTACATGAGCTCAAAGTTTTTATTTTTTTCACAACTAATTGTGGTACCTTTCCGGATTAAACAAGAAACAATCACTTTCCTAAGAACATATCAACTTAATACCGTCATCACCCTTGCCATGCTTGTAGGAAGAATTAATCACACCGCAATAAATATCAATTTAAAACAATTTTCCCAAAAAACCTGATGTATGTGTATTATAATTTTAATTTCAGACTTCATAATGAATAGTTATGCAATTTGAAATCAGCGAATTTAGGCAACTAGCACGGTGTGATTCTGTCAACCATCCAGAACAAAGTTCCTGTTGCAACAATTTAATCGATCATTCGGCTTTATTAGTAAGACTTTGATACAGTACTCTATGATATAAATGATCGAGATGTTTTATTAATGATGGCAATTTATCAACTACCAACTGATTCCTTATTTTCATTTATATTCATTAGAAGGAATGGCAAGCAACCTAAATTATAATTAATTTCAAGTGAGTTTTATCAAAACAAGTAAATAACCGCTGAACGGAAAAAGAAGAATATCTACTATTATTTAACCCAATAGCTATTAAATTAACACAATTAAATTATTTTTGGAAATCTAAAACAAAATTTAAACTAGGAAAGTAACTATATGTTACACTCCACTAATTCCCCAGAAAAAAATGTGTGTACTTAATTTATCAACAAAAGGAAAAAAGACAAGGACCACAATTATGGTTAGCTAACTGAGCAAGAAAGAAAATTATGAACTCAATTTAAAGCTAATGTGGTTAAAGTAATAAAGATATTTGGAGCAATGCATCCACTACTCTATAGTCAATTAGTACAAGAAAAATCATCTTTTGCAACGTAATAAAGCAAATCTCAATATAAGATATGTAACAAGAAAATGAGTGAACATACTCGCAAGAGAGGTACTAAGTAGCACTAACTGAAATCAAATGATGACGTAACAGTCGTAGTTTATTACCTATCCAGTAAATGTAACACTTATACAGAATTCTCAATAGATTGTTAATAAGAAGAAAGGGATGATATAGAACAAGAAAAATCAGCTTTTACATCATTAATATATCAATTTTCCAAATCGTTACCTTCTTTGTTTCGACGGCGATAGACGAAATTGGAAAAGCCTGAGTTACATCACAAAGTACGTATTTTGGAGAAAACTTTGCGGTAAAGAAGTCTACAGTACTTGACTAGGTATAGTTTCGTTTTCAGACCTTTTCCCCTACCTTGAACATTGCGATGTATTGTTTAACACATTAGAATTATTATTAAGGAAGGGGTAAGCACGTTAGACTTAGCTTTTGTTTCCTTTCCCATATTAATTATCATTTAAGTACAATTTTAACAATAACTATTAAGTCACATTAATTATATCGTGATCAAATTAACCTGTAAATGGAAATTTCTTTCTGTTGATCAATAAATACATATTATTATTATTAGTAGGGTCATCCGTAGTCTCACCATAGCAATCACCTATGACTGGAAGATTCTTAGCGAACATTAAATAAGTAGGAGTATAGCCTACAAAATCATGCTTTGTCAAGCGGATGGCCTGAGTGATACTAGCTTGCTTTTTATCCCAAGAGCGATGATCCTTGTGTAAGAAGTAGGATGAAATGGCAGTAATTACAATGCGATTTACGTGCTCAGATTTATTCAGCTGTATCTAATAACTGAGAAAGAATTGTTTGAAATGTTTAGAGATTAACTATTACGTGCGAGGTGCGTTTCAGGGAAAACGGAACTGTTTCAAAATAGTAATTCTTAGTGCCGCCATCTATTAACAAAAATATGCGTCGGTAAGGTAGATCTTCAGCAAGGCTATTTCAAAAATTTATGACATTTGCGTCATTAGAAGCGGAGAAATTGTACATAAAGTAATAGTGTGTTTTTGGTATTGGTCGAAAAATGAATTTTGAACAAAGAGAAAATATCAAGTTTTGCTTTAAACTCAGTAAATCATTTACTGAAACGTATAATTGAATGAAATAAGTGTACGGTGAAGAATTTTTATCAAGAATGAGAGTGTATGAGTGGTATAAAATATTTAAGGAAGGCCGTAAGGACATAAATAACAACAAACTTCCTGGTGCAAAAAAAACCATGGTTACTCAAAGTAACATCGAACTTGTGCGTGAATTTATCACAGATGAGCTGATATCTTTATTGCGATACGTAAAAATGAAATTAAATGTTTCTAAAGATTCAATTCATCGCATTTTAAAATAGCATTTGGGACTGGGGAAGATTTGTGCAAAATAATACGCTTTTGTTTTTTTTTAAAAGTTCCGTTTTCTTCAAGACATACCTCGTATTACTCAATACTAGTAACTATGGAACTCTAAAGGTAGGTTTGTAAACTAACTTTTATCGTAGCTACAGGTAACGGATTATATTTACCTTTCAAGATATTGCGATATGGATTATTATACCTCGTGGTTGAGTTATTTTCCTTTGTTTACTCATTTAAGCCGGACCTGTTTTTGATATAATCATTAAGTAGAAAGGGTTCAATTGCGACCAGATTTAACCTAAACGGGTTACGTCACAATTTGTATCGGGTTCTCTAATTACACATTTCAATGAGTTAGCACTGTAAACACTTTTTAATTACATTTGCATCTTTCACGTCTGTTAACATACCCAGAAATTAAATATAATGCAGGAAACAGAAGAGCAAAAAGTGTACTTACTCTATTTCGGCTGATTACTTATTTTAAATCGCGTGCTCGTTTATACAATTCTCTCACGAATATTTTAGCGGAAAATTTACGTGCTACTTCGTAGTTTTAAATATTACTTGCATATTTTACTATTACTAAAATCATACTAGCAGTTTTTTAAAACTTTCAGTTAATTAAAATTCGCCATTTTATTGAAACAGTTACGTTTTTTGTCTATCTTTCCTTTAAGTGCATTTTTCATGATTTACTAAAGTTACTGATATTGTTATGTTCTTAAATTGTACGTAATTACGGTAACCTAAAATTATTTACACTTTATGCGCATTATTGATGCCTAAAATTTAATTTTTTTGATATAGTTTAACGTTTCTTTAAATCTTACGTGTGTTGGAGGTAATTAAATTGTAGCTGTTAGTATCAGAAATCATTAGTTGCTACGGAAACCATTGAAAAGGTTATTATATTCAAGATAAATACCAAGTAGGCAAATTTAATTGAATGAAGCAAGACTGACCCTTGAAGTTAAAGTACAATGTCTTTATCTAGTTAATTCACGATCGTTACGTGCGGCTATATTAAGGGTGTCTTTTTAATTGGTTATCTTATAAACACAAAGAATAAAATTTGTGTACGGTTCTAAACCATTACAATATTGTCGAATAAGTTAAGCTTTCGAACATATGCTTTATTTAAACTACTTATGCCAAACTATTGTGTCAAATATGAAAAGTACGAAAGTGTAGTCGAGAACATTAAAATTTTTGACTTACTCAAAGAATTTACATATTTTTAAACATTTTAAATATTTTACATTAAAATACAACACTTGCAAAATAATTTTTTTCGGCAAGTTTTTGTAATAATTACCAATGTCATATTTTACGTACTTTAAGGAGGATAAAAACAATTTCTCAAACCTGCTTCTCTGAAATCATATTAACCCCTACAAACAATGCGGAGTATCACATAGGAAATATATTTTTAGGGCTAATACGAGGTCAGTCTGATAAATGGCCGGATTGGACACGAGCACACCACTTTTTCTCCAAAAGTTCATTTTATTTTTTGATATAGTCTCCTTTTAGCTCAATATGGGGGTTCCCTTTTAAGTAGTTACAAAAACTAGGAAAGAAAACAAATTTTTTGGAAAAAACTGTTTTATTGTTTTTCAAAATATTCATCTTTAAGTTTTATACACTTT
>JAHWXV010008362.1:0-15787 GCA_024586415.1 Phrixothrix hirtus | reverse complement strand
TATGTAATTTCCGTATTTAAATAAATAAATTGTTATAATTTTGTACTTTATTTATTCTATATCAGAGTCAACAACTTTGTGGCTTTTAATGGTTCTTCAAAAAGGAAGATATGGTATAGTGCAAAATTTTGACGTGATGAGTAAAAACCAATATGATTTTCGGAATCAGCGCACCCAAATTAGTAAAAAATAAGTCTCAATTTAAAGTCAGCAAAAATCGTGTTGGCCAGTGTAATTAGCTTCAAAGTTAAATAGTGTTTGTAAATTACAGTTTATATTTAAATATGGCATTTCAATGATATAATGTTATTTATGCTTGTGGAATTATGCCAGCTAATTTATTGTAATTCTATAATATTTTATTTTTGCTTTTTTTTGTCAAAAAGTGTATTTAAACGGGAATACCTATTCTTCAATTGTTTGTAGTAAAATAGTTTAAGCGGAATTATTGGTTATAAAAAAATAACTAGGTATTTATTGACATTCTAATACGCTTTATTTATAAAATTAACAAACTTTTTATTATTCATAATCAGAATCTAATATAACTTTTTTTCACTCTCCTGTAACGGTTCGAAGAAAAAAACTAATTTATATTTTAACGGCCGGGTTCACTAGTCGTAGCGGATAGGTTCAGTACGGTGTTATAGGGGTCGTTAGTGCGCTTAAAGACCTTCTTGGAATACGCTGGAATCAGTTATCCTAAAGTGGAAAAACTTTAGCATTAAATAATACGACCAACAAGTGTGGTCTCAACTTCTAGTATGAAACGAACTTTTTACTTAAATTCATGTACGTTGAATTAATACAAGTAATTTTGGCGGTAAATAATAAGATGGATAAAACCTTCAAAACATAATTTATTCATACTAAATAAAATAATAACTCAACAGAATCAGGCCTGGGTAATGATATCTTTCTCCACTAGCGACTAATGCCACTCGGTAGATGAAGGTATATGGAATCGGCGTTAAATAGACTTTTACTACTTAGTAACGCAAAGATGCTTGACAATGAGGCAATCACAGGTTACGATAACGTCTGCAATCTCGCTACAGAACCAACTCAAAACTCAGGTGTTCGGTGTTTATTTATAGCCAAGACGGAACTGCTACAGAGCTTGATGTCGTTCTTTACTTTTACAAAATATAGCCAGAACTTAAAGGTAAAGCTAAATGCAATACATTATCGGTTGGAGAATCGGTCGGTGTGAATTCGGACTCTCCTTCGGCTTGAAAGTGGTACGCTTTTATACATAATTATCAGGCATCATTCTTGGTTCTGCGAATGCTATTGATAATAGTGTATTCAGTCTGTCATTGACTGATAACGGACCGCCTCATGTGTTTTGATTATCAATTTATATATATATAACGTAATATTGTGCAATTTTAATTAAAAGTAGTTTTGAGATTATTTTAATATGTAATATATTTTAAGAAGTAATCTCTATTAATTATTAATTAGTTTTGAACGGTTTCTCGATGTTTTAAATCCGGTTTATTATTGCGCCATATTTCGTCATCTCTATATTCTAATTATTTACAATTTATGTTTACTCAGGTTAATGAACAATATTTGAACTTGAATCAATTTAAGATAATTCACTCCCAGTTATATTCTTACTGTTTTTTATAATATCTTATCTTTACAATCTTCCCTAAACACAAATGCGTGCGATTTGTTGCAAATTGATTTACGCGTCACTTTTATACTTTAACAGTTTCCACGGGAAATGTTACATAACTAGTAATGTGCTCTAGTCTAAGCATTAAAACTTATATCGGGGATGCTTGACCAGGGCTACTATTACCTCGGATTTTGTTCAAATGTCGGAGTTGAGCCAGAACTGTACGTTGGATGCTGCGGAGTCTGTCTAAAACTTACTTTAATTATGTACAGGCTAAAGCTATTTACACGGCTGCTTCCCAGTGTGAACTGGAACTTATAAATTGTATTGGTTTAAGGTTATTAACTATTTTTGTTTGATACACTCTGTATATACATTTACGTCATGACTTTAGTTGCAATTAACTCAATTAACACTTTTGACTTTTAATTTTGTTTTAGCTCGTAAGCTAAATGTATACTTTTCTATTTCTTAGGGAGCTCGATATACACCTTCAAAATGTTATTCTCATTTGTATTTAATTATAAAGTACTGAAAATGTACTTTATTTTAATCAGAACCGTTTGCAATTAATTTTTAAGTTTAAGATTTTTGCATGCTTGCTATTTTTGACTGTGCTGCACTTTAAGATTTATTTATGCTGTATTTGCAAGTATTTACAGGAACTGTGGTTATATTATTTTTGTAATATAATCTTTTGTTAGTTGTTTGTATAATTATACCTCAGTAATAAGGCTTTATAACAAAAAATCATTTACTAAAACATAAAGCAAATTTTACAACGTTTGAATTATTACTGCTTTACAGCTTTATAGACAACACTAAATAAAATATCGTCACAGGAAGATGAAAACTGTAAATTAAAGGTTAAAATAGATGACCTAGAATAATATTCTAGTCGAAATAATATTGGATTAGTTGGTCTGGTGGAAAAACGTAATGAAAACATAGAAGATAATGTTTTGAATACTGTTAATCAAAAACTGAACATCTCCATCACAACTGCCGATATCGACGCGCCCATCGTCTGGGGCATTCATCTAATGGAAAACATTGGGCTATTATTGTTAAAATCTTGAATTATAAAATTAAATGTCAATTTTATTTCAACAAGTACAAGATAAAAGGAACCAAACTTATAATTCAAGAAGATTTAACAAAAAATAAATTACTACTTTATAAAGCAGCACAGCAACGTTGTAATCGTAAAGATGTGTGAACATGTGGTGGCACGGTATTTATTAGAAGAAACGATCACAATATGACAATCTACAACATGGGCAATCTTTTGTAGTTAGATAGTGGAATGAACGAGTACAATTAAAAATAAACATTTGGTATTTACTTGTTATTTTTATTATCTGATTGCTTGTTACAATGCATTAGTAAAACTAACATAATCATAAAGAATAGATTTAGTTTGAAGAGTGTGAATATTATTTTATCATAAATTTAATTTCATACCGTATTATTACTTTAAAATATTAGTATTTATTTTCTTTTAGTATCTTTTAGTTTAAAATTTACTTCTGAAATTATTTTCGTACATTAATAACTAATGCCAAAAAAATTCAATTTTGCTCATTTGAATGTTAAACCATTGTGAGCAAATTTTATGATTTTACTGAACTAGGAATTTCTGGAGATTGAAATATAATAGGAAACTTTACAAACACATACAGTTAACGATAACCAGGGTTCCGCTTTCCAGAAGGATACAAAATTCCTTGGCTTTTCCAGGTCTTCCCTGACTCTTACCCTTTTGCGCATACTCTTTTCATGTTATCAACACTAATCAATCGTCACTTTCTAGAGACCTGGTATGAAAGGAGACAGATAGCTTGCAAAAACGAATCTGACTCCTAGAGAAATTGAAGGGTCCCTGTCGCTCATCCTTCTCGTTGACCAATGTCGGGATATAAGAGAGTCTTTAGATCCTGGCTAAGGAAACCCATAAAAAACTCTAATCTAAAATGGGTACCTTTGGGTCAATCTAAGAGGCCCCGAAGTATTTATTAACAAGGCTAGATAGTGATTCAGTTTGCCATAATGGCGACGTGGCAAAAGGGAAAAAGAAAAGTCAGTTTGTAAAATATACATGTTACAAATACCATATTTGATTAATTTTTATCTCTTATACACCAATAGGCCATTGGAACATTTAATTTTTGGGTTACTAAGGAGTTATAGTATAGAGCATACTTTCGTATTGAAATTTAATTAGCAGAAATACAAATTAATTTAAATAAAAATGACTGGCTGAAAGAAGCTGCCCCGTAATTCACATAACGTATTTGAGCCTTTTCAAACATTTTAGTCTTTATGCAAAGGGACTATAAGGTTTTCATTATCGTGTGATATTATATATGTCTATGTATTCTAATAAAGTAAAAATTATTTGGTGTTTTTTTATAAACAAATTTTTTTTCCATGAATCATAAAATTCTGTAACTTTTACCAATTTTTGTTAAATTCCATGATTATGCCATAACTTTTACAGATTTTTGTTTTCCTGACTATTCCATGACTTTTGGGATGTTTACAAAATTTCCTGACAATTCCCGGTTTTCCAGATTTTCCAGGTAAGGGAAAACTCTGGATAACCCGTATAATATTAATCGTTACCAATTTTTACCCTAGATAAGAGAAAAACAACAAAGAGGTGTTGCGTTTTACATCAAATATGGTTGAAAGTATAAAATAATTAACACATCCTAATTATTCCATATTTAAGTCTAAGTGGATACAAATAATAATAAAAAACAGATGCTTGCCTTTGGTGTAGTATGTACATCGCCCATCTGGAAACTGTCTGGACCTTTTGGCGAATTTGAAGAATGTCTATCCTTCATCATGCCTACGATCAAGTATTCTGTGCGGGAGTTTTCAATATAAACTTATTTCAAAATAACAATATTTCTATCAATTTTTTTTCTATGTTGCACACTTTTAATTTTTAACAAATTATCAATGAATCCATCCATACTACTATCTTGATTGACCTTATCATTGTTTCTGATATAGACTACATCTCATTTACAGTTGCTACGTATGGTTTTAGTTATAATTCATTGATCCATTGTACTATTAAGGTTGATAGTTATAATATAAATAATTCGTCTACTAAATCTTTTAGATCCTTTAAGAATGTGGATTTAGAATTACTGAATGAGTACCTTATTATTTCACCCTGGAATCTTATCTATGAAGTGGCTAATATTAATGTTAAAGTTAGTCTCTTTAGTTTAATCCTAATCGAATTATTTAACGCTCATACTTTTGTTAAATAATTTAAAATTTCTAAGTCTCCTGCGCCGTAGCTCACTGATATGGGAAAATTATGATATCCTTCCGAAATAAAGCATATAATAGATTTAAAACCACTAAGAATCAAGTTTACTGAAATTATTACAGAATGCTAAGGAATTATAGTACATCTGCCATCAGTAGGGAAAAAACGGTCTATCTTAATTGCACGCTTTGTAAAGGTAGCAACAAAGAAATGTGAACGAGGATGCGAAACTTGGGCATTCTTTCAAAAAAAACAATATTTTACCAACACAAATCATTGATCTCGATAAAATAAATAATTGCTTTATTGACTCGGTCCATAAAATTTCCAAAGTACCAGACCGTATGTTAATTAATTATTTTAAAATTATCAGGAGCCTTGATTAGAAAATGGGTTTTCCTATGAATCCGCTACCAATCAACACATTTTTCAAATTTTATCATCTATTACTACCAAAACTGTGGGAGTAGATAATATTAGTATCAATATGATAATATTATGCTGTCCATTCATAATTCCTTATATTATTCACATCATCAGTTCTTGTTTTTCTACTAATTATTTTCCGTTTCTCTGGAGGGAAGCCAAAGTAACCTTATTGCTAAAAAATAAAAATCCAGAACACTTCAAGGACCTACGACGAATCAATATTATCCAAGACTTTAGAGAAAGTGATAGATTGCCAAATAAGATCGTATTTAAACAGTCAAAAGGTTTTGCGTAATCCGGTTTTGGGCCTGACCATGGTTGTGTTTTTGCGATGCCTATAATTACAGATAACATTATCGAAGCCATATATCAAAACAAAGCTTTAAGCTTTAATAGTGTTGGACTACAGTAAGGCTTTTAACATGATCAACCATGAAATGTTATTTCAGTCATCAATATCTCTAATTAATTCTTATCCTCTGCTAGATCTTAAATACTTTATTGCAATGATCAAATACCTGCATCCTGCTTTCTTTCTTCTGGTGTTATACTGCATCTTCTGATTTTGGCGATAATATACAATCTTGCAAATACCATTCGCTGCTAATACACTTATCAACAGGGATATATCTTCTTGCGTTAGCATGGTTAATAGGCATTCTTTAACTGTTAATACTAACAAATGTTCTATATTACTATTTGATAATAAACGAACGAGCTGAATGTTAAAGTTGGAGATAATACATTAACATGTAAAGGGGTTAGTCGAGCTCTTCGCTTATATTTTAGACACGTCATTAAGATTTAGTGAGCATATAAACGGAGTAATTCAAAAGGCCTTTGCCTCGATAAAACTTTTTTATCATCATAGACTTCTTTTAACTATTAAAACAAAGAGAATTTTATCAGAATCGTTAGTTTTATCTCATTTCAACTTCTGTGACTTCATATACGGTTCATGTATCAACCAAAGAGACGAAAAAAGAATTTAACTTGTTCAAAACAGTTGCTTACGTTTTATTTTTGGTATTAGAAAATTTGAAACAATTTCGTACAAATTACAAAATATGCGTTAACTAAACATGAACAATGTTTTAAATTAATTCATGCTGAGAGTCCTCCGTATTTATATAATAAGATTAAATTTCGAACAGATATTCATAATATCAACAAAAGGCTTAAAAATGTAATTACTATGCCAACCCATAGGACTGCATTTTTTAAACGTTCGTTTTCATACAGGATGTCTAAACTATATAACGTGTGTCCTTTAAAACTAACGACTCAATCAGATTTAAACATTTAAAGAAAAATTTTGCACTTTTCTATCTAATTCTCAAACTGAACACTAATTTCTTCTTATTTACTAATTGGTTTCAAATTCTCGCATACTTTATCATGTTGGCACTCCTAAGGAGTGTAGGTACTTGGATGGGTATTACAAAAAAATTATTATATAAAAAATAAAAAAAAATTTAATTAAACGTAATTTCAGTGTACTATTCGCATTGGTTTTGTCTCGGTAACATGGGTCTAAGTGGTAGGACAGAAGATGATTAAGTCATCATTCTGAACCTCGCCCTATGATTGAATGCAACGAATAAATTAAATTAATTTAGAATAAATATTAGTCAATTGAAATTAATTTTAATTGTACTGTCGTTTTCTAATAAAGCTATTGTTATTATTAATTAGATATTTCAACCTTCTAAATTGCTAGGTCTATTTATGTAAATATCTGATTTCACGTGGCCCCACAAAAAAACCAACGGTGTCACATCCAGCGATGTCGCAGGCTATTCAATTGGTTCTCGTCGTCTTCTCAATTTGCCAGGCTACATAAGATCAAGGAGCTGACGTACGTCTGCTCCAAAATTAAAAGTTCCAGCATCTCGTTGAAACCAGATGTCCTGAAAGAGAAAATCGAGATCTTCATTATTTGGGGAAAAAACTGGTACCAAATAAAACCTGCGAAAATCCAGATATCTAGCAGACGTCAGATTTCCTTCAAAAAATGCGGTCCTAGAGGACTGCCTTGTATTATTCCGGCCCATATGTTAACTTTTTATTGATGATTTCTGTGAGACTCTTGGGCTCAATGAGGAATTTCTCTATCTAGTACCTGAAGTTATAACGGTTAACAGACCCACTAAGGCAGAATGAGGCTTTGTCGGAAAAGTAATATTATTTAAAAAGTTAGGACCCCTATCACAACGTAACCTCATGTCTTCACAAAATTATAGCCGACGATCTACGTCATCATCATTTATTTCCTGTAATAGGTCCTTATAAGGATGGCATTCCTCATGTTTAAATAATTTAACTGCCGTAGAGTGATCGATATTATTTTTCAACGTTAATTGTCTAGTAGAAGCATACGCATTTGCTTGATCTTCCAGAAAAATGTTCAATTTAGTCTCGTGGTCTATATTCGGTCAACCTCTGCTAGGAACATCTCGTACATCGCCATTCTTCAGATTTTTGAAACTACTTTGTTTACTATGGACCTTACGATTGAAACCCTATCACCTTGTTCTTGCTCAAACAAGTCGCACGCTTCCTGATGGGTTCGCAATCTAGAGTCGTATCCTGCCATAATTAAAATTTCTATTCGTTGTCGTTCTGCTAAATTTTTCAAATTATTATTTTGTGGTTATTTGATAAGTTTTAACTAACGTTGTAATGAAACAGCGTTATGTTTAATACTAAATGTCTCAAAATTTCACATATGTTTTTTCGATTAAATAAAAAACTTTACAAATTAAAAAATTGAATGACTTCCAACCGTTTTGCTTTAATTTACAAGTATAGTAATAATTTTTGTTGAAAATTAATATTAATTTTTTATAGTTCATAGGTGTTATTTTCAAAAAAATTATTAAGGTACCAATTTTTTACGTCATCGTTCAACCAATGCACAAGTCTATCAAAATCTGTAAAATACAATTAGGGTTGTAACTTTAAAATATGAAACAATATCTGGAGAATATGATCTGTCTGAAACCATCTTTCTGCGCCACAAATGCCTTACTGGAATATAAAATCAAGTATTCTACAAAAAAAGAAATGTATAACAAAATTATGAATTTTGTTCCGAAGTATATCTTCATTCGGTACATAAAAGCATAATACCGAGAGATCCATAAAAACACGATCAATAAAAACCACGGATTTTTGAAAGCATCCCTTTGATCGTTATAATTTTTATTCTGTTACGCATTTATAAATTTAGGAAAAACGTTAATTTAGAATTTAGAGAGAAAAGGGGGCAGAAAGAGAAATGGAGAGAGAGCTATAAAAAGCCAGGTCGAAACTTGGTTGGTATCACCTCTCAATCTATCCCATGATATTACCTCAGACACAACTGTTTTAATTTATAAATTTGAACTTTCAAGTGGATGTGCATCTGACCTGTTGTATTTGTTTGTTGTTTTGTTTTATGACTGAGATTTCAGGATGCGGAAATTTCTTGTCGGTCTTGACTTGGTCATATTGAAATGCCTACTGGAATTTTACCGAATCTGAAGAAGTTATTTTTAATATTAAAGTTACGACTGTTACTTATTACAACCATAGCAATTGATATTTAATTGAGCATTTAAGTGTACTTATGAATGCGATTTTTTTAAGTTCACCTTTTTGTTGTTAGATCAATGTTATACTGTAGTATTAAATTTGAAGATGACATGAAAATTTCCGTGAAGTATTGTTTTTTTGATCTAAACACAAGTTAAAATATATTTAACCGACTCTTTATTAGAACCTTTCTCATTTGTTTCCTTCCTCAATTTCCCATATGATCATCCATTCAAATTTTTCTCGAATAATAACTTATTCTCTTGACATTGGCTTATCAAAACATAATTTCAAGCAAAAACAAAAATATATTTAACTGGAAACAATAATTAACATGTGCAGATTGAAAAGTTAGCTGCAGCTCCATATCAAATATCATCAAAATTTAATTTAAGTGAAACAAATAAAGTTTTTCTAAATTTATTTATTTCTTGACAAAAATGTTTTTATAAAGTAATGATAACGGAATTAAACTTCAATATATATACTTATTTATAATTAACGTGTTTTTGAACGCTAGAATATGTACATTTACATAAATTCAAAGCTTTTTCGGAGACATCTTTTCCTTCTACAACTTTACATGTCTCATATATATCTTCAATTGCATCTTTTTCTTGAACTCCGATATATTTCTTGAAAAAATTTTCGTCAATATTACCATTTTCATCAATTATATTAAAGATTAAACAAAGACATTTTAGGAAATCGCTAAAAAGTCTATCATCTGCAAAAATTCCATAGTCCAGGGCATCATCAAATAATTTAGGCTCCACGCCAGTTTCAA
The DNA here is from genome assembly GCA_024586415.1 of Phrixothrix hirtus. NCBI lineage: Eukaryota > Metazoa > Arthropoda > Insecta > Coleoptera > Phengodidae > Phrixothrix > Phrixothrix hirtus. Next base: position 6,073 of record JAHWXV010008362.1, on the reverse strand, counting down.
GTATACACTCTTCTCTTTCATCTTTAACTATTTCTTTGAAGAATTCTATCACCTCTTTCATCGTCTAAATCAGTGCTATTATTAAAATTATCGCTAAATTAAGAAATTAAATTTCAATACCTTATCCGCAGAAACTGTTGAAATAAGAATAAAAAGCACCAGACATGTAGTGTCCATTTTTATTAATCAAAGTTTCATTTGAAATGAAAAAATGACGCTTCTTTAATTTATATATGTATAAACAAGTGTAATCAGCCACTGGTGAAGAAGATAACCCGTACATGCTTTGCTTAACAGTTTAGATTAATGATCTTATATAACACCAACAACAAAACAGTTTGTTAAAAAACTATTTTAAGTAAGTTGGTTTCAGTTTTAATAGATTAGTTGATGAAAATAAATGCATTATAATTTTGGAGGGAAGATCCTATTAGTTAAAATAACATAGCTTCAAACGCTTATCAACCTCAAAAATTGTATTGCTTCTGTTTCGTATTGGAATGAAAATTTTTCATGTGCCAATTTGGTTTTTTAAAATGACACTTTTAATCACTAGTAACAAAATCTATTTATTTTTTGTGATAAAATCTAATTATTTTATTACTATTAATAAAATACGAAAATAATGTGGTATGAAATAAATGATATTTATAGTTCAATTGATTTTGACCTTGATTATTAATATATGATAGATTTGATTTTGAGATCAATGAATATAATATAATATCATTCTAATTTTCCTAAATTAAGTTATTACAACATATTAGAAAACATTTTACTATAAAAAAAATTTTTGTGGTCTCATTATATTGTTTATGATTAAGCAAATGTATTTGCGAAACGTTAAACTAGTATTAATCTCAATACTATTAACTTTACATTAAACTCATTACAAATTAATAAACAGCTCCAAATAAAATAATAGTACTAATTTTAAATTAACGACCTACAACTTCAAAACCATATCTATCATATGAAATAAATGATCTTCATAACAATAGATTAATTAAATTATTTAAAACCTTTTTCCTCTAACTTAACAAAATTGAAAATGTACTCTTTATTTTAAATTTCGTGAGTTTTTTCAACTGAACTAGAAAATCTTTCCATTTTATCTGTTGATATGTTGCTTTGCGAGCTGACATAAAGGAACAAAATTTTCACATTTCGTATGAAATAAGCATACATGTATTTAAATATTCATATAAATACCATTAAATGTTTAACCCTTTACGGATACAATCACATACTTTTTTCTTCAACTGTTAAACAAGCTTGATATTTACAGCCTTGATAAGTGACGATAAACGTTTTCTATAATTCCACTGTCACTAATAGTATATTATATACCAAGGGAATAAAGTGTCCCTTTTAATCCCGGGAGAGAAAGTTTATTTTTCGAGCGAGAGCGAGAAAATTATCTCTGGAAGAATTAAAAAGCATTAGTCCTCAGGTATATATGTTATTTTTTGCACTTTCGAATGATTTGAAATCAAAAAGGTCACAGAAAGTAAAATTGTTTGATTTTGACGTTGACAGTAAACTTGATTTATCAACGTATGCTTCACGGCAGATGCTATTTAAATTTTATTTGCGAAGCGCTATAGTAACGTTTTCTGTAATATGTAATTTTCATTGTTTAATTTTTGTTATTGCCGTGGATTTACTTTATTTACGCGGGATTTAAAATACTTTAATTCCCTTGGGAATTAAAGTAATACTTAAATCCCCTGTCATTAAAAGTGTCGCTTTAGTCTTGCAAACGGGTGACTAAAGTGCAAAAAGTACTTAATTAACGCCGGAACTTAAAACGAAATAATTGAATTTTGGAATGATAAATGTTCGTCATTATTATGAACATTAATATTAAAAGTAAAATTAATAAAAATGAAGCTGTCAAAATTCATCAGAAAGTAGAAATAGGTCCTTGGGCTTCCACCTAGCACATACCTTTTTATATTGTTTTACATGATCAAAGATCCCCCACCAAGAAGCCCCATTATTCCAACCGAAACAATTGAAAATTTTTAATCGTATAGTATTTAAATAAGTGACACTGCGCAAACTGTTGATACCTGTAGAACAACATTTGCTTAGGAATTTTTTTTCAAAAACGTATAGTTTTTGAAATACAATTGTAGCATTAAGTTCAACTCTGGAATGCGCGTTATGACAGACAGTAATTTAATGCCCTTGATGTGTATTATTCATCGGCATATTTAGTATATATGTTTTGTTTTTAAAAATATTTACTCCAAGAGATAAAGTTAATAGTATTTGATGTTACTTTACCTAATATATTTGAGAACATTATTGCTAAATTTCCAGTACACGAATCTAAATGGTAAGCGAAAAATTCAAAGATTATTTTTGCAAAGCTAAATAAATAAACATTATATTCTCCAGTTGTTCTTTTTCTGTACAATAATAATTTTTAGGGAATCATATTGCTACTGGTTCACGTATAAATATTCGCTTGCTTTGTTTTAAAAATTTCCATTGTATACGTTACAAACTTTAATAACAATTAATTGAATTAATTTCATGTCTGACATTTAAAATAAAACAATTTAGAATCTTATATTTTTTAACAAATAATTTTGGTAGTAAGCAATGAAACAATCAATATGTTTAAAAATTAAATAATAATGTGTAACATTTGACCTAAAATTGTTTTGTTATTTCAAAAAAACTAAACACAGCCAAAGAACTTGTAAAAGTAGGTTATATTACTACAAGTATACCCTAAGAAAACATCGTGTGTTTTTATAATCATATCAAATTACTGTAGTGGGTTTTTGCTGTCGTTCAATTAATGATTCCTTTTATTTACTAGAGAGAATTGTATTTGGAGCAAATTATACCATTTGAATTGTTAAAATTTAAAAATAGATTTAAAAAAGAATTAAAAGAAAATTGCGCTCTACAGGTCATAAAGTCCAACAGATTAGGCGGGGGGTTACTTATTTTTGGGACACCCTGTATAATCACATAATGTGTATGAAAAAAAGGGCTAAGAAACGTTTTGCAATTTCATCATAAAATGTGTAATGGCGTAACCTACATGCCCTTCAAGAGACATCAAACCATTACATAATTTTTAAAGCGTATTCCTACCGTACGACAAATTGTAATTGTTCCCGCCATATTTTCCTCTGCCGTTATTTGACAGACGGATCCTTTGGTCATTCACACGCGACAAAAGTCAACGGAGTCATATTTAATTAGATATTTGTTGTATTGTTTTAACGCTATTAATTTTACAGCATTGATTTAATAAATTCTTTTTATTTCTTCCCATAAATACCAAATAAGAGAATGACACGTATATCAAATGATAAAATTCATAAAAAGGTAGGGATAATATACAATTAAAAAATAATTGTTACAATAAAATTGGGAAGTTGGTTCCTAACTTACAAATAACTCTATGACTTAATTATGTCGTTGTTTATATTTACTTATAGTTAGCCAACGTATATGGACCTTTTGGAAACTACAAATTTCAAGCAGAATTTGGCGCCACCAATGAACAAGTAGCCATACTTGCTACTTTAGAGTGGAACACTAAAACTAAATTTCTTTACGAAGTATTTAAAATTGCCTATTTGCATATTTTCAATTTCCAAACAGTAAAATTTGTACAATGTATAGAGGATTAGCAATTCCTTACACAATGCCAGTTATTTACTATTAATGTAATTATATGCAAGCTAGTCAATTGACACGTGGCCCTCGAAATATTTCAATAATCTCAATAGTTAATAATGTTTTGGTCGGTAAATCGCTTCTGAAAAATTTTGAACACTGTATATTTATAATGTGCCGTTTATGCGATATGTAAATAAATAGAAATCTCTCTAAGATCTTTAAAAATAGCTTGCCGTGATTTGAAATCTTAACAGAAACATCTAATTAAAATTAAAATTAAATTTATACCGTCTTCGATTAAATATTACTCAAAGATGTTTAATTACGAGGATAGCTCAAGGTTGACCTAGAATTCATTTTTTTCAGAAAAAAAAGACTTGTTCAAATTCAGCAAAAAATTTATTGTTTTTATAATAGAGTGAATATTTATCATATAATTAATTGTCAATAATAATTCATTGGTACTCAATTTTGTTTCTAAATTTTATAACAATTACTTGTATTTTAAATATTAATTTAATTAATATTTGCGTGTTATATGCAATATATTTATATAGGTATCAAGATAATATGCTTATTGTGATATATAGATGATTATTTATACTTAATAAGTTCAATTAAAAATGTTTCATTTTGGTATAACTTTAGACAGTTATGTAGGTAAGAGTGAGAAAGAGATATACCAATAGAAATTAGGCTTCATAAGAATATTCAACAGAATCCCTTCCAGTTACGTTAGTATCTATTTATTTTTATTTAACAACTTCCTAAAATATCCATCGTACAGGTAACTAAATTGTCCTTGTTTGGTAAACAAACATAAGCGTTATGACGATTAATACTTAGTCGGGGTCTTCGTAATATAAAACAGAATAACTAATTAATGACATATCATACTATTCAGAAGAAAACGCTTTTTCTACTTATTTATTGCGACTTAATATTAAGAACGTGAAGTTTTGCATTCATCATACCATTTAGTTGTAATACATATTAATTTTTAATTGCCAAAGCACATACATAATCATCCATGGGAAAGTCAAATGTAAATATTCACATTTTTATAGTACCTAGAGGGATAGAGATTTTAAATTTTAAAGCTAGAGGTTCTCGGACGTGCTGATTTTATTAAATATATTTTAAACTTTTTATTATTTTCGGTTGTATTTGAAGTCCGGGTCAACTTCCTTATTTTAATTAGAACGCCAAATATTTTATCACAAAAAGTTTTAAATTAAATTCAAAATTACTAACCAAAAAAATCTGATCCGGGTCAAATTACATGATTCAAGTTTCATACTAATCAGTATTAAATAATGTAAAACATCTGATGTGAGATAACACACGACCTTTTTCTTATGTAATACAGATATGCAAATAATATCTTCAAATGATTAAAATATTATTTACGTTTATTTTGGAAACGATAATTGCAACAGTTACTAATCCAAGTTACTGGACACGCAAACACTGCTTAACCCCAGAGATTTCCTCGGATAACTTGGTTTAACTTCAGAGAAGACGAAAAGTTTACGTAAAAGGGCATCAAAAACGTAAGAACCCTAGTAAGTTTTAAAAATTGTTAAAATCATTTTCGAGAAAATCGCGGGAAACTTAAAATTTACACTAAAATTTCGTTATTAAAAATATTGGACGAAAATAGTGCTTTCTCTTTTACTTATATTTCATATAGTGCAAAAGAAAACAAAACTGACGGAAACAGGTTCCTGAAGAAATATAATTTTCAGGGAACCTATAACAGAAAAAACAATTAAGTATTTATATGGCATTAATTATCTAAACTGAAAATGAATTTCAAATTTCTTAAATTACATACAGGGTGAAAGACCTACCAAAATCATAATTAAATAAACAGAAACGTCTCAAGATTTTCAGATAAAAATTTTTTCTGCTTCATAGCATTCTACATTTTGTATTTATTTCCCTATGGAGAAAGTTGATAATTTTCCGGATAATGCAACAAATTTCGTATTTCTAGAAAATGTCATTTCTTAAAACGAATCAGGCCATATAAACCAGAATTAAAACTAACGATTTTAACGTAACTTCAGAGTCTGACGCAAACAATATTCTTATAAGCGACCTTACTAATTGTTCCGTGCTACAAGTTATATTTGTACATATATAACATAAGTATAACAATTTAACTACTTTATTCTAAAAAATCTGGTGCAAGACAACACACGACTTTCTCTTACACATTTTAATTTTAATTTGAATTTATTGATGATAGTGATTTTCCTATACATCTAAATTGTAAACTCTAAAATTAATTTAAATGCACAAATAATTAACCCCTTTATAATTTCCTTTATACATGTACTAAGAGTTTTATAATTAAATTTTGAGCTTATTTAAAACAAAAATAATTTATAGATTTAAATAAAAAGTAATTAAGTAT
>JAHWXV010008332.1:0-10624 GCA_024586415.1 Phrixothrix hirtus | reverse complement strand
GTATAAAATCATCCAACGAAAATCTTCACGAGTAATTTCCATTTTTTCACAAAATTACTTTCTTTAAACGCGCACTGTAAACAAACTACTCTGTCAATTTTTCGTCGCCACGGATTTTAAAATATAAAATGTCAAATTTTACGAATATGGCAATAACTTATTACACTAGCGACATCTAGTGGTCATTTGTAACAACATAAAAGGCAACCCTCGTATATAAATATTTTATTTTGACAGTAAAAAAAAATTAGAAAAAAGGACCTAAAAATACTATAATAAAAATTTCCATTTAAAATTTAATTAAAACAAAAGAATAAATCGCATATTTAAATATCAATTTTGGTAAGGTAACCCTAACTTCAGATACATTTTTCAGTGTACAATTTACTTAAATTTATTTTTTTTAGCTACTGTGCTTTCATGTAATAGTGTATTTGAATAAACAGATGCAAACGAAAGCGTGTAAACCCTTAAGTTAATAATAAATGTAAATTTGTATAAAAGTTAATTGCAATTATTACGAATAATAAAGGACAAGAATCGACACTCACAGAGATTCAAAGGTATCTTATAAGCAAGCATCACAGTTCATTTTAGAAAAAATAGAGCTGCAATTATTGACGATCTTATTTGATGTGGATTTTATCCACATACAATGATAAAGAATTTACAAAACTTAAATGTATCGCATTGATAAAATCAGCATATCTTACTTGCATTGAAACATTTGATTGATATTTTTGATGGGCAAATACAAATTTGGAATTTAATTTATGAACCTAGAAATTAAAGCATATTGATTAGTAATTGTCAATATTACAGTTAAATTTCTTACCCCAAAAACAAAGGTCAGATAAATAAGTAGCATTGCGTCAATTTGGGGAAGCATCGGTACCAACGGAAGAAGCATTTTTTTTAACTTGTTGCTATTTTTTTTTACAAAATATAAGTGAGGCTAAACTTTAGTGTTTTTTATACTATGAAATTAGTGGAAGTGGATTTAAACGAATTTATTTTTATCAACAGATGCAGAGTATGCTATAAATTGCGTTTTATACAAGCAGGGTCAATATAAAAATAAAACATTTATTTAGAAGTGTATTTATTAAAATATTAATGCATCCTGCTTACATAAAATTTATCCTTATTTTTGTTTATTTATTATAATTTGGATTTTTGTATACTACAACGTGACATATTAAGTAGCGAGTGAATAAAAAGTATATCAAAAGGATTTGTTTCCTCTATTAATTTTTAGTTAAGTTATCGGCTACTTCATATGTGATGAACAATCAAATACTAACCATTTTAATTTATTTTGTATGATGTTGACATTTTGTTTATTTATATCACTTTTTTTATGTAATTACTGGAAGAATAATTAAAATAATATCATGCAAAGGAATATTTACACATTTTTTTTGTTAAGTATTAAAAAAATAAACATCAACTTAATTCCAAGTTTTGAGTTGCTGATTTTTATAATTGATATAGCTAGATATGACATTTGAACTTGACTAGTCTAGAGTAAATGGAAAAATTGAGGTATTTTATGGTAAGAAAATGCATTTCAACAAGTTTTGCAATTTTAAAATAAGAACAAAACAATTTATTAGTTTCATAGTTAAATTAAAAAGAGAATAGTCAAGAAAAATCAGTCTTATAAAGTAAAATATTTTTTTTCTTGTTCGTTAAATATACAGATTTTAGTTGAGTTTCAAAAGCAGAAAAGTATAACATAGTAGTGATGGTATTATTTGTGATAGTGTTGTGTTTGTGACTATATTATTTCTATAGCCATACTTTGAGAAGAGTCTGTGTTGAGATTAAGTAAAAGCTATAATAGATGAGTTGTATGCGTTTTGCCCCATAACAATAAAAATTTACATGCAATTAGTAGATATCATGGCATTAATGGTTTTTAAAACCATGCAGATAGAAGATATCACAGCATATAACCCACCATCATTACAAGATATCCGAACAGGACTGGGCGGATCTCATCAAACATGTACCGGCAATTATATGGGGCGACCTAAATGCCAAACATGCATCATGGGGAAGTAGAGGTTCAAATGGCAATGGCAAGATAATAAAAAAACTAAGAAATCTTAACAAAAGAATAAGAATCGAAGGCTCGGAGGACACTACGTCCATAGCATCAAAGGGCCAAGGCGACGTTATGGATATATCTATCCTGAACAACTTACGATGGAATGCACAAACTACAATAGCGTATGAATTATTCTCGGACCATTTTCCGGTCATTATGGAAGTAGGAGTACAAATGCAATCACTATTAGGTGCAATGAAAATAAAAACAAACTGGCAAAAGTTCGCCCACCTGATGAGGTTATACCCAAAACTAGAGGAAATTTATTCCAACCAACAAGTATAAGAAGAGGTGATTAAACTTACGAATGCCATACAAGCAACACTATAAAGTTGATAAATCGAAGTTAAGGGTCATACTTCAATAAATGGGGTATAATAATGGCAGACAAGGAAGAAATAAAAGAAAAGAACGTAGCCAAGAAGAGATGGACACGAACTAGTCACCCGCATGACAGAATATGATTTCAAAAGCTACAGGAAGAACTAAATGGAATGATTAAGCGCAAGAAAGAGGACAACGGAGACAATTACCCATCGGAGGCTGAAGAGGGAGGCTTAGGTAAACTCTGGAAAATCTTGCGTAAATTCAAAAAGGAGAGAGACCCAAATGCCTCACTAGATTGTAAGGGTAACATATATTTTAGCAACAAGGATAAACTGCAAAAGATAAGCTTACACCTAGAAGAGCAATTTAAAAACTCGAATATAGTCCCAAAAAAGTTACAGACCATAGTCAATAGCGCAGCAAAAGCTCTCGATCGGGCGAAAACCAAAAACCCGAAACAAATCACATTTAACGATATCAAGAACAAAATAAAAACGTTAAATGCAAGGAAAGTCCCAGGGGAAGACCAGATCCCAAATAGGGCAATAAAAATTCTGCCATACCCTCCTCTGGAATCCTTAACAAATATAAACGCGTGTCTAAGACTAGGAACTTATTTCGAAAGGTGGAAGGTAGCAATCATCATAACAATTCCGAAAGGAGAAAAGTATTCCAAAAACCCAGAGAAGGGAAGACCAATCGTCCTTTTAAATGGCTCTGCTAAAATCAAATAAACTCTCATAACCCTGACAGTTTAGGAATTGGAAGTAAAAGGAGCTATTCCAGCAACTCAATTCGGGTTTAGAAGAAATATATCATCTATTAATCAGGCAGTGTACTTCGACAACTTAATAGACATCTAAAAGATTAAAGAATACAACATACGCAAACCTGTACGACGTAGAGGTAGCATACTACAGGGTTTGTAAAACCGCAGCCGTCTTCAAAGAGTGCGACAACAAATTTTTGGTTCACAATGTGACGTTACGGTTTATTTAATTACGTTTATAGGGTGAAAATTATTTATATTTTTGCTCGTCCAGGTAGGTCGTCAGGAGAGTGGGTTTATTGGCACGATTCAGCTGGACGTAGAACCTATTATTTGTATCTAAACGGATTATATTGTAAATAACAAGGCAATAAATAAAGGAATTATTTACTACAACGCTAATTCTAAAATAAATATGTACAAAATAATAGTAATAAAACGGAGTAGTTATATGAATACTATTTAAAATTAAGTCAAGAACGGTTACTGTTAAATAAAAAATCATTTCTGTGATCCTAAATTCAACCAGTATATTTAATTTCATATTACGGTAGACAATAAGTTTGTCATAACTAAATTATATTGAATCACGGACAGATGACGTGATCTGTATTAATTATTCTTAATATCGTTTAAAGCGTCTCGTAATGAGGTGTAATATCACCAGTAATTAATTCTAGATGTCATAAAAGAGGCTAGGATTCTTTTCTAAATTGTACGGTAATCCGGATGTGTTTGATAGTTTACACATATCTGAAACAAGCGGTTTGCAACAGGCTAGGAATTATGTTCTGTTGGTAGCAATATTCTTGCGGCGTGAACATAACAACGACGTTAGTTTCTATGGCATGGGCAACTAAAACCTACGTCTATTGCTCTATAAAGTGTATGTTGGACGGATTGTTTATATGCTTGCTACGTTAGCGACCGAGGATACAGTACCTGTCTCCCCCGCTTAATTTGGCAGACGCTTCCATAATGCTCTGGTTATTCGAGACACGAGCAACTAAATAACTGGAAGGTTATGGGCGCTTTCGGCGAGAGCACCTGTTGACCTAGCAATAGACATTTATGAAGGCGATAATCTTCACAAACTTTGAAATGCAAACCAATTCTTGCACCAAAGTTGTATAATTAAGTTCAAAGGTAGAATAATTATGAACACCACGCTACGAGAGCACAGTCAAAAGTCTTCGATTCAAAAGTTGTATCAAAGTGCTTTAATCTTTCCAGAATGGCTTTATTGATAGTAATTCTTAGAGGAGATTTCTTCGTTCTGCTAATGCGTCGCGATAATATGCTTTAATTAAACTTGCGAGATATTGCGCAAACTTTCGCCATAGCATTTAAAATTTATGCAATATAATATATAAAATATATAACATATAAAATAACATTATTTTATACAAACACAACAATTGTAGTTTATCTATTGTTAATTAGATAAACTACTGAATCTATAAACATTTAAGCATAATTAGTTATTTACTTATTAATGTTTCATGCATTCCGCGGTTTTTATAGTTTTTTAATTGTCTTTTAAATTTTAATTATTATTCCATGAAAATGCACGAAACTGTGTAAGTTTCTTTTGATCGCGTTCTTTACGTTAAACGGGATACTTTTATAACAGAATAGTTGCAGAAGGACTTCCTCAGGAATTTACCCTGCCGCCAACCCTCTACAACGTCTTAGAGACATCCCTACGCTTCAAAAAATGACAAGAGTCCGTCTACTCTAATTTTCGGATGACACGGCAGTTATCACCCATGACAGACGAACAAGAGTGGCAAAAACAAACATGAAAAAAACCCGAAAAGACTATCCAGAACTATTGTAAGTTATGGAAAATAACTTTGAACAAAGAGAAGATGGTGTCCATCCGCTTCACCAGAAAAAAGGGGAAGCCGAATCGAATTGGGAACAACCAAATTAAGTCCCAAGGAAATTACTTAGGGGTAATATTTGATCAAAAAAGAAGTTCTGCCCACCACACAAAGGGATGAGTCAGAACAACAAAAAGATGACAAGCCGACTATACATTGTCATCGTCAGGAATAGTAAGTTATCACTAGCTACGAAACTAAACATAATTAAAACACTATTATTCCATACCCTCACACATAGTGAAGAAATATGGATGAAGGGCGGCACCAGAGCGAAAGATAAAATAATGGTTACACAGAATAAGTTGCTCTAAATAATTACGGATGTCCATTACCTTGTAAGAAATAATTACCTTCACAGAGACCTAAAAGCAGAAGACCTTGTTAAAGGAGCTAAAGAAAGATGCACAGCCATGATAAAACGTCTTGAACCACACCCCGTCGAATTTATACGACTAATTGCGAAACGCATCAAGGGTGAACAATAAAATTCAACCACACAAGAACTTAAACCTTAAAATGTAGTGCTAAGATGCTCTTTGACATAGGAAAACCTCCTCAGCAAGGAAAATAAGGTTGTAAAACAAATGAAACAATTTTGTCGTTGATTCTATAAAATACGATGCGATGACTTGAATAAATTCCATATTTTTATAATTGCAATAAAATGCTCCTCTTTTTGACTTATTATAAAATATAATCATTTCAAGTTTACTAGTCTATTCTAAAACAACTTTTGAGTGATATATCATAGGGGTGCTGTTAACTTACCTACTTTGTAAGCACACATGAAGCTAGTATTGATTTATTATCGGACTCAAAGAGAGAAAAATCAACTAATTTTGATTAGATGTATCTACACAAATTTAAGACTTCTTCGTAAAAGTTTCCTGAAGCAAAATTTGTGTTCACTGCATTTGGTTAATTCAATAATGGAGTGCATAAGTTTCGTCATTGCTCATCTGACAATATTAATGTAACTCTATTTTTTCTAGTACAAATGTATCCATGGTAACTATAGCTATTTGACGTTATTTCAATGCCAGCTTTTCTAGATATGTAGAAAATTTGTCTATAGTTCTTTTTGAATCGAAAATTCCGTCGATTATAATACTCTTACTAGAAAATGCACCTTTCCAATTTCTTCAAACTTGTTGAATATTCAGGCAATTGCTGCAGGTTTTTCTGTATTTAGTCTAGCATAACTGTAATCGATACGCAGACAGAAGTTTAGTGCTTGAAATCTTGTACTACACATAATTGCCCTAAACAGCAGTTAGCCAGTAGGATCTGCACTGAAGGGAGAGTCTATGTCTTATTTTGAACTTCTAAATACAAAAGAGCGAAGTAGAGTACAGAAATACGCTGTTATTTCCATTTGGCCAATATCCAAGAAGCGACAATTATGATTGCGGTCAGTTTCCTTGCATGGTATTTTCTCTAATATCACATTCATCCATTTTACAATGTATTTCAGTATATCAAAAGAAACTTAAACTCAAATAGCGAAGAGGCTTTACTGAAGCTCCTATTAGTTAACGGTAATAAAGCAGATAGTTTTCGAATTATACTGAGAGCAGGAATTTTGACCCGTTGATTCGGTTCTTATAAATTCAACACAAATTCGTTTTTCACGAAGTACGCTACAGAAATGACCATGTCAGCGTGCGATATAGGCCAGTCTTTATTGTCTCTTACAGTTCTCTAGAGCTCAGCGGCAGTGCGTGTATCAATACTTGTCTTCTTCAAATACGCAGTTAAATCCTCTTCATCACTATACTTTCCCAGTGGAGCAGTCTTATTAGCGTTCCCTTCCTCTTTATCAAATGCAAAAACACCAGAGCCTGGAGTAGTTTCATGTTCATAAAGCAGCCTCCACAACAGTTTTTCGAAGTTAGGATCCGTCCAACGTGATACTTGAACCAAACGGACATTATGTAGATAACTCATAAAAATGAATCAAAACCCAAAGTATCATGTAAAATTGTTGAAAGCTTACCTGAAAACGTAGTAGAAATGAAGCTCTGCAGGAAATACTAAATATTACATTGCGTAATGTTGGGACTGAAGATAAAAATAAAGTATGCACAAAATCAACCTTCATGTCCTAGGAGTGAACAATAAGCAGCACTGTGAGACACCGCAGTCCGATAGATTGGTGTACACGGTTATAATGACAAAATAACGGAATGCTACTTATCATCTCTTGCTCTTGTAGTGTGAGGGAGATTTCAGCTACATTAGATAACATACATTGTCTCTTAACCCCAAACAATGGATTTGGAGTCTATCGGACCTCATAGTTAATGAAATGTTTCAACATAATGTTTATCGCAAGTTATCTATTTTGTTGTTTTCAATATTAAAAACTTTTGGATTACAGCAAACTGCTTGTCAACACCAGAGTATGTATCCAATATGGCTGTCAATTGACATATACGGCATGAGTATGTGTAGAGTTCGCTCAGAACATCATGAGTGGTGATGCGAAAACAAGGTATTCGTTTTTTGACTGCATCTTTTAGAATATTTCCAGAATTTCTCATTAAATAAATAGCATATATATACAACTATTAGGGGCGTCGCTGATTTTAGGTCAAAAGCACGCTTACTCGCGTCGATATGTGAATTTCAATGCACATTACCACCATCCATAGGATTTTATACGGACTCTAGTAACATCAGGAAAACAAACGGTTCCAATAGAATAGGAAGTATTTGATCAAACCTCGTATTTTGATGCTATTGCCAGTTTGTCACAATTCTAATAAATTGTCCTGTGTATGTATATTGGATGTATACTCTAAATGTAGTTATTTAAATATATTTGCATGCGTTGAATTTCCAATTTTTGTTTACAACATTTAATTGATATCAATTTAAGTAAATCACTGTACTAATTACTTCATTTCAAACTGATTTTCAAGCTGTTGTTTACGTATTTGTCAGTGCTATGCTTTAGCTCAATTTAAAGTCCAATTAACCATTGCCTTTGATTCTCTAAATAAATTAAAACTAAGATAAACAAGAGGTCTTTATTAGATATGGTTTTTACAATAATATCAGTTTCAAATTAAAATAAAATAAAATATTTATGTAATTTACCGTTAATATGAAATATGTGTCTTTAAAATTTTATGGGAAATTTATTACATCATAAAATCCAAAAATTATTAGGGGTTGTTCGCTTCCATTTACCACCTGGCCAGGGGTTAAGATTACCTACAGTCTGGCAGATTTATGAACAAAAACACCCTCATCAACTACTGTAATTAAAGAGAATTAAAGTCAGTCCAAGCCACAAAATGACCGGCCAACCGACCAGTAGTAAGTAGTTGAGGGCTTTCTTTATTCCTATATTTCGAGGTCAATGCATTTCAATATTCTTTTATAAAAAATCATATCCGGGGCAGTGACTTGCGTGTACTGGAAATCACGATGAACTTCAAGCTATAAAACCTATCTCATGCGTTTTATTAAACTATTCTATTTTTATAACTGTTGGATAATTATCTGAAGTTGGTGAGATAATTAAAAGAAAATATTAACGAAGGTTTAGTTTAAATGGAGAGATTAATATGAATATCTATAAAAGACAAAATATTTTAAGTATAACAGTATTTTTCACACATAGAGGGATACTAATTTATCCTCTGCATACCATGGACACATGCTTGCAGAGACAAATAATGTGCTTTAACTAGAACAAGTCGGTAGGTTGTTGAATTTAATAGTCTGATGTAGCTACTAGGTGATAAATTGAGATAAGGCTAACGTATTACAAGATCAAGTTGTACGGGTTAAAGGCCAGGTAGTATTTTGATGATACTCTATTGTTGTTCTGTCGTGTTCTAATTTACAAGGACGTTTTGCTCGCAATTATTGTTATACACTTAAGTTTTCGAAATTAAGCTTTTAATTATATAAAACGGAAATAATTATAACCTAAATTTGAATTATTCACTTAGCTGCATGTTTCACATTTGATTTCTTCTGTAGAACTAATTATTTTTACACTAAACGAAATTGATTATATTTTAACTACTTGAAATTATTTATTAAACAAACAGGAAATAATAGAATTACTGAATATTGTACTTCTGTATATATAGATTTTTATTATAACGGGTGTCCGAAAGGTTTTGACATTATGGGCGACCTTGAACACGCATACATATTCCTTAAATTGTAACACAATCTTCAACTATTAAATTGTTATGTCAGAGACACAAAATTGTTTACCAGTTGTTTTTCGCTTTTGATATATAGAAAAAACATGAGCTTGAAATGAAGACAAAGTTCATACTATCTATATTTACTAGCAATATAATGGGCATTTTCGGATAGAATTTAATAATAATATTTTACCTGAAAAGGGACCTAAATAACTAAAATTAATAAATCAAAGAGGCTAACGTTAATTTTACCGTGTAATTGTTTTGTAAGGCAATTAATGTGTCGAAAATAAGAAATTAAAAGATATAAAATTTAAAATGCTATGTTAATTTAAGAATTAATAAGAATTCCGTGTTATAAAGAATAAACATCAAAGTATTCTAACATTTTATTATAAAGCTACAACTTTCGTGATAAACTAACAAAAATAAGCATGCTAAAAAGAATTTTTAATAGAATATTATATACCAAGGGATTAAAGTGTCTCTTTAATCTAAAAGAACCACTTTATATTTGTCATTTTTAGATATTTTCCGAAGTTTTAGTTTTTCGCGATTTTCTTGGTATAGGCTCTAACGATTTTTTTAAACTTAGCTTAGCTGTTTAATTCCATTTTACGTGAACCTAGCGGTTTTTCTCATAAATTTCTGAAAATCTAGTAATCGGAAAGACAAAGTAATAGTTGTCAAAAATATATCTCAAAAACTAGACATTGTAGAAAAATAAAATTTTATATTTGTTTCCTGCCGCCTTAACATGCGACGTCAATAATTTAGTTAAAATCGAATGACCGGAAGTGATATTTTATTCTTACGATTTTCTAGAAAATGACACAAAACTTATTTCGGTTTCTCTGAGAAATGCGTTAAAGGCGATTTCTCAGAAAATTTTCCGTAAATCCAGTAACTAGAACTACTTTTACCATTAACTCTGAATAAAGTCCTAGCTAAATGAAAATTTATATTTGAGGTCATAGCCACCTTTGTGTGCTAAAGCAAGAATTTAGTTAAAATTGAATAATCGAAAGTATCAGTACTATATTTCTGTCATTTTTAGATACTTTCCGAATTTTTCGTTTTTCGAGATTTTCTTAAAATCGGCTATAACAATTTTTTTAACTTAATATATTTCTTAGCTACGTAATTCTGTTTTATATAAACCAAGTAGTTTCTCTAACGTAAGACGGCAAGAATTTTGTTAAAATCGAATGACCGGAATGCCATTTTATTCCTGTGATTTTCTCGAAAACAGCTTGTCACGTGTTCCCAATCATTATTATTTACATGATCATATTCTAAATTTATCTATCTAAATTTTAGATACATGTAAATAATTAACAAGTTATAAATTGAT
>JAHWXV010008323.1:0-11143 GCA_024586415.1 Phrixothrix hirtus | reverse complement strand
GAGATGAGGCGCTCTGGGAAGTGTTCCCTCAAAACAGCCATCGATGCTCTTGAAGTGTGTGCCGTTGCACCGTCTTGTTGGAACCAAATGTCCCCTAAGTTGAACTCATCTAGCCGTGGGAAAAAATATACTGTAACATGTTTACATACCGGTTCGAATTCACTATCACTACGACTTAATGTTCCTCAAAGAACCAGGGACCAATAATTCCAGCTGAGGAAATTGTACACCACACTGTGACTTTAGGTGAATGCAAAGGCCTTTAATGCAATTCTAGAGGATTGGTGTCAGCCCAGTAGCGCATGTTTTGTTGGTTGACGGATCCACACAAATGAAAATGGGCTTCATCACTAAAACAAACAATAGCGTCCTCAGGAACGACTTCGACAAGAACCTCACACGCATTCCTCCGAGACTGGAAGTCACGTTCAGAAAGTTCCTGCACAATCGCCATCTTATAAGGATGGAAATGAAGATCATAATGAAGAATTCTCCTCACAGAACGATCGGAAAGTCCAAGGGCAGATGCATGTTTGCGCGCAGAACGCTGTGGTGATCGCAACATTGAAGCTCTCACTGACTCAATGTTCTCAGGTGAGCTAATTTGCCGAGGGACTCCAGTTCTTCGCCTTGTCATACTTGCAGTTAGTCTGAACGTAGTGACCCACGTAACAATTGATCTCCGGTCCGGGACAGGGGCCACCGGGGCTAAATTAAAGCTGGGTTACGATCACAGAACGTCGGCCTGAAAATAGGCCTCAGCAGTAAAAGCACGCTCCACACTGTTCCAACGCATGATGGCGACTGTACTGTGTCGGGACACAACTTTATAGTTCCGCCTCTCGAACGAGACCACTAGCGCGCCGCTACTACATCAACCGACTGAATGGCGCGAATTTTAAAAAACAAAGTTATGCTGCCGCACCCTGTATATAGTATCTAGACAAACTATTTTACAACAAAGTGGACGTTTTCTTAAAAATGTAATTACGCTTTCATAACAATAGATTCAAAATATATTAGCTGACACCTTTCACATTTGATTGGCATAAACTAAAAATGTTTCACCAGTGGAAAAATATTTTCAAGTGCATTATTTTCGATACCGGGAAATTCTTCGAAGTAAAAACCAACTTCCAATTTTCTGCATGCATCTACATTAATGGGCAAAAATTTGATTTATCAAAAGTTGCAATACTACTACTATTATAAAAATATTATTACTATATGTATGTTTGGTCTTCAATTTATATAAAATCTAGCAAACGTATTCATCTCTTTGGATAAGCAATAAATATGAAATTTATAAAAAAATACAGCAGTAAAATGTATCGATATGTAATGCCGTAGTATTTTTTGGTGTAAGATACTCTAACACCTGATTAGACCATCACACTACAGAAAACTAAATGAAATCTCTTACATCTGAGGAATGACCGTTTTTAAATATAGCTCGTACGGTAAGCAGACCCGTTATTTTATTTCAAAAATTGTTTTACGGAATCTGATGGAATGACATATTATCTTAGGAAACCATAGTTTTAGCTGGATACTATCTCAATGCGGTTCAGAACGAAATTATAGATGGTTAAATTGTGTTGTCAAATTCAATTTCAACTGGGCGAAGAATTAGTAGAATTAGTTCAAAGATTACTGATTTGGAAATGTGACGCAACCTTGTTTTTAAATCATGTAACGCATAAAACATAATTTAACAATTTTGAATCGGTCAGTATATTTTTTGATGTAACGTTTTCTTATATTATAGTAACAGGCCACGTTTAACTGATGTGGAGAGCAGAAATAATAAAATTGATTAATAGAAACCGCCAAGCATTCCTTATAGCCTGACATATAAGGAAGAACTTTGTTTTGGACTCGGTAATTGATTGAGGGTGGGGATCGATCCAGAAATATCAATGATTTCGTCATACAATTTTCAAAGTAAACTTTAAGTAAGACACTTTATTGATAAAAAATAAGTATTTATTCTAAAGAGCTTTAAACGCCATCAAAACCATTGGCTCTTATTTTTTATTAATTAAGTTTTCTTGGAAGTTACGTACGACGGAATCATATTTCCTGATCCACCCCCACTTTCAATTAACTATTTAGCCCAAGGCAGAACTACTGTCTGTGTCAAGCAACAAAAAGGGTTTATTTATTTTTAGTACTCAACTTCAGTATTTATACACTCCTCATCCTCTACCAATGAACTGTGGTAGTCATATATTTTCGCGCTCAACATGGTGCATCTGACATTCAGCGAGCGGGAAGACCAGAAATATTAAAATTGAATAATGTAGAGAGAAACTTTCCTTTCCCCATCAAGTCATGGGCTCAATAGTTGACTGATAATAGGGATGGATCGAGAAATAGAAATAAATAGTAGACAGCGGACGCTTCCATCATTAATAAAGAAAGAGGTCTTTACTGCTGAAGAGCTTCAACTATAGTATAAACCGTTGCAGAGCAAAAGTTTGTAACGCATACATAAACAAAACAATTTACTTTTTTTCTGCATTAATTAAATAAAACTATAAAAGCACAAAAGTTGAAAGATTCTGGACCTAAGATAGCGCTGACTACACGAAGTACGGAAATTAAAAATACAAGACACACAGAGATGCCCCAAAAAGTAAACTATAAACGGCTCACCAAAACGATTATGTCAAATACAGCCTCCGAATAACAAAGATGTGCGTTTAAACTCGGACAATATCGGTAATTTATCAGCAAAAAAAAATTATAATCGTGTCTTCGTATCAGATAAGAATGTGAAATTGTAGGTACAGCTTTCATGTAAATGAGATGACCGAGAGGTAAAAATTTTTTCTAAGGTTTAAAACACCTCGAACTTCATCTATGCCGCACAAATTACCACATGAGTTGAAGATGTAAGGGGCAAAGATAAATTTTGTATCTCGAGGGTTCATTTATTTTTTAACCTAAATTCATTTTTGGAATATTTTAATATCTAACTTTGACTAATTTATATTATGTGCAACTAGCCTGACTGTCAACAAACGTATATACAGATATAGAAATAGTACCCAGTTTCTGATGATTTATCGAAATGCAGAAGTACACAGCTAATTTATGAAACTTTACTCTTGAAAATTGTTGTTTTACTTTTAAAATAATTGAATAGTGTAACAAAAAAAGACAAAAATGAAGAAAATCTAACTGTATGGGGTAGTGAATACCGAAGATATACATTATAAAATATTAAAGAAGCAACAAAAGCAACAGGAAATGAACTTAAGAAAAACTGCGTGGTACCCGCATATGATTTTTGATAAATCTATATAATCGTATTGTGAGCACACACGATATAAAGACAATGAAACTCCATTACTAGTTCACTTTGTGTAGTTACCATTTGACATGTTTTTTAAACAAAATAGGGAAAAGGTAAAAGAAAAAACAAATTTTGCTTTTTATAACTTTACCATAAACTGTTTCATCACATTTGTATATTTATATACATGATAGACTGAGCTAAAGCGATAAGTACATGGAGTAACACGTTGACGTCGTTCTTTTAGGATACTTGGCTAATTAGAAGTTACCGCCCAACTTCGCTAGGATGTTGTCTCTAGTTTCTGTAACACTTTTGCTAACTTCGTTACTTTTCTCCAAATAATAAGCAGATACTAGCACAGGGCTTTAGCTTTATGACTACCCACGCTATGATTCTCTAACTCTTGTAACTAGAACACTATGTTCGGGCTACGATGAGAACCATTCCGGGATTCCAACTAATACTTCTGTTCTTAGGAAGAAATGTGCAGATTTTGAATCAGCAGTGAACACTGTGAGTTCTGAATTGTCATAAGTCCTTTAAGATTGCCGTAAGAAGATGTTGTTTTATCTTACCCGTTGTATGGCTGTTTCTTGTTTTATTTTATTTATTAATCAACGAATTCTGCTGATAAAATTGATATTAATTCATCCTTACTTTTCTCGCGTAGAAGGAGCTTCTTTACTATAATGTTACCAATGTGAGTTACCTATGTAAATGCGCAAATTTGATGCCAACCTTAGCACTCTATATCATAAATTTTAAGTTAAAATGCGCAAGTGCACATCCAATTAAGTTACAAGCATGTTTGTTGGCACTCACATGTTGAATTGGGTTAATGGATGTTCCCGAAATATCAATTTATACTTTAATTGCAGCATTCGTCTCACTTACTCTATTGTACGCTTTAATGTTTTCCCCGCAACATCAGATCTTGGTTGTTCTTCTCGAAAGCCATTACTAACAAATTTTAGGCCAGGGCGAAATTTAGTAACAACTCGTAGGGCTTGCTTCTTAAAAGCACGACAAAGTCACTAGATGCATTGTTTCTAAGTTAACGTCGCAGTTTCTGATCAAAATCTACAACCTGTTTGTTTTTTATTTAAATCTTCCAAACTTTGCATGAATTTAGTACAACAGAGAATTGATTAAATTAGGATAAATTCATTCCAATTTTGTAATTTGTGTTTGAGAAATAACTAGATCTCTCGTAAACGTATCGCTCTGGGTTATATTTGTAGGTTAAAATGTAATAATATAAAAGGATCCATATAAACTTTGGTCAAAAGTCGTGTTTTAATATATTATTTAATAATAATATAAGTTTTACACATTTCATTTGTTAAAAATAAATTCATTTTTAAATTAGAAATTAAATATATTAAAATTTTAACTTTTACGTAATTAAGGATTATTACTTATATAATTTATAATAATAATAAATATTAATAATCATTTAGTAATAAATTTAATGTTAAAGAACCATATAATCTTATCAATGAAATGATAGCTTGTTATTTGAAAATTATATCTACGTCTCTTCGTCTAGATCCATTACATGTTTCTGTATGCTTTGCTTATAACGTGTCTCCCAGAAGTCTTCGAATCAACTCTTGCCATAACTTTGATAAGTTAGGTCTTTTCTTATTTTGTAGCTTGCAGTCACTGACAATATATAATGCGTCGAGAGTGGGTCCAGGACTTTTGAGTATGAAGTGACGGCTTTGCAGCTTAAACTAAAACGTAAAATTATGTACACACGGCTTGTAGACAAAGTTTTCAGAGCTCTTCTAAGTTATTGATATTAATTTATAATACAAATTGGTTGGCGGACCTCTCTGTATATGCAAGTATTTGAAATTATTAATTAAAGCTGTTCTATCAAATGATTTTACAGGTCCTCGTAGAAGTATTTGTTAAACACAAGCTTGTTCTCTTTATAATGTACTCATTCTAATTTGATTATTTAAAAATGATATATTTTCTTAGTTGTCTCACTTGTTCAAAAGGAACTTGTATTTCTTCTTTATGAAATTATATTTTATACCTTCTTAAATGTGCATGCTTATTTAATTGAGATCTGGTAACTTAGTTAACACCTTTTATGAATTTTTAATGCTTGTCACACTTTATGTGGTCATTATTTTATCATCAGTGTATTTAACAACAATTAGACAGTAGAAGTTAAACAAATTTATTATAAACTCAATTGCAATTATATACAATAAATGAACATTTTCAAAATTAACTTAATTACTACAGAATTCCTTGGCTGAATTTATTTAGTGCATTTAACCTTTATCACTCGAAAATAGATGTCGTTACTTTAAGAATTGTTATCTATTGTATTGTAGATAACGTACGCCGGTATTGATTTCTATCGATATTATCGATGGTACAAAATGGATGATGAAATGTACGAATCCTTGTTTACAAACAAATTTTTAATGTTCACGGGCGTTGTTAATTGTTATAAATGCTATCGGTTTATTTACAAAAATTACAGTGTCTTCTTGGGTTATATTTGTGCGACGAAGCGGACTAAACGCCTACAATATGGGGTGACGGAGATCAAGAAATAACTTCTCTATTGCGCAATTTACGGATGAGGAGACGGAATGAATGTTTCACATCCACATGGAACAAAAGACTGTTTATTTGTAACTAAATGGGTATGTAAAATCAAATTCCTATCCTTTACTACAAAGTTCGAGAATTAGTACAGTTGCAACTTAACCAAATTGAAAACAAGTAATTCCTGTATTTGGTTTTAATTATGGCAATTAAAGCATTACACTCTTTCATTGTTATAGTTAAATAGAGCGGAGATTTTATGATTCTTTGTCTTAATCATTTAAAGAAAGAATGCATACGTTCAGTTCAGGATCTCGATCCGGTAATTTGTTGTTTGTGAGCGGCTAAATACGCTTATAAGCTACAAACTACGGATTTAATCAATATCATACTATTGAAATAAGGTTTGATAGTATCTTTGGACGAGTAACTATTCGAAAGACAATCGAATAAACTCTGATTTAATAGCTAGCAACCACAGCTATTTATATGATTCCCAAACCAATTCCTAGAACAAAGAATAAACGCACTTATTGACGTTTTACGTTAAAAATATCGGATAATTAAACATTTGAAAGCAAATAATTATTACAACTTGATCAATAATTGTTAACAGTAAATGTGAATACAAAACAATTGTGTAATTAATCGTGGAAATGCTAAATCAAACCAAAATATGTTTACAAGGTTCGCTACAACCTAAATTAAAAATATAAATTACACAACTTATTTCAATGGCTAATAGAGCATTGAAAATAAATAGACATTTTAAGTATTAATTAGACTAAGTTTTAAGAGGTTTTAAATCAGAGAAATTTTCCTATTTGTGACGTGTTGTAAATGTGCGCATATCGATAAGCGCTATCACACCTTGCAGTGAATTATTTATAAACGGAAAGGTCAAAGCGTGTGAACTCGTAAACTAGAAAATGAATGTTTACAAAACAGGAACTGCTTATCTTTATGCTGTTGTATAATTTTTGATAAAAACGTAATTAAACTAGTTTTTAAAAGGATAAACACTTCTGCAGACGAAAATGATGTTAAAAATATATACAGTAAATTAAAAATAAGGAGTAAATCAATATGAACTAAATAAAATGTAGCGATTCTAAACAAGTTACTTAAATTATAGGATTAATGAGGTTTTAGAAAGTTATTTGTAAAATTCCTTCGTATCTGAACCAAATTAATTAAAACAAAACAAGAAGATTAATTTTATGGATTTCAAAACTCATTACAATTTCACACATCAAAATTAAAACGTTAAAACAAATAACCAACAAATGTAGTTTTATTAGTTGTCACTGATTGTTACAAATTATTACCACAGTAAATATCTTTCGTTCTTGTGTGGATATTTTCAAGTCTAATAAATAAGAAATACAAATTTGGTAGTAATTTGTAATAATCAGTAACAACTAATAAATATTATTTGTTAGTTATTTGGTTTTTGTTTTAATCTTAATATGTGTGTGAAATAAAAGAAGGCCTACTTTGATAAAGTCATGGTAAGAGTTGATTCCAAGACTCCTGGAATGTATCTGATGTGTACAATAGCGTGTGGAACACATCGTCTTTTGATGCAGACCTGGAACATTTTCTTATGATGCAACTTAAATCTTTTATATTCCTTAAAATTAGATTTTTGAGCATCTTCTGAGAGTTTTCCCATGGGTAACAGCAAATTGATTTATGATACTCTTTTCATGTATAAGTACAGTATGACCTGGAGGAGGCACATAATTACTAACATAGATCCGTGCAGTTTCCAAAGCATAGTTGTCAAATCTTTTAGGATTTCCCATCATACCCTATGTAGGGTTTGAAGAATTATATAAAGCCATTTAATTAATATGTCATTTATTCGAGTAATTTCAAGTGAATAACTGGAACTATAAAAAAGTCTTCTGGTAGTGTTGCCGTCATTAGTGTTGCCACTTGTCGCAGTTTATTGCTAATCAAACCATATTCTTCTCGAATGCGTCTGTACCCTGTTTTCCCCCTCCTGTTTCATTCTTTATTTTCTTTAATCGTCGCTGATCATTTTGTAAAATCTCTCCATGCAGAGTACTCAGGCATGTAAAGTTAACAAACCATAGCGGAAGGCATTTTTGGGTTTCATGGATGCCTTAGACAAATTATTCATTTGGATGCAAAATCTCAATTTGTCTTTAAATGCTGTTCACCACCTCTTTAGTTTTTTTCTGGAGTCTCCTTAGAAAACTCAATTGAAATAGGTCGACAAAATTGTACAGATGAGGCAACAAGATTTTGTCAGCTATTTTATAAGGGAAATAATGATCTACTTTGAATCAAAGTTAAGTTCAGACTCTTATATTCACTTTGAGCAACGAGCCGTTAATGCTTTAATCCTGTTAGTAAATACAGTTGATTAATAAAATACTACTTGTAGTTTGATTTAACAAATACTTTTGCATAATTATTAGAAACTTCCATAATCGAAGCAGTTGGTTAACATCTCCGTTTACTCGCATGGACCTTGTAATAAGGCGGAAATAAGGAACAGTTTTCTTTTAATTCGAAAGATTACTCAGGAACAAATATTGTACTTTAGTCAAATCCAAAGCAATCAAAACAATTAATACTTCCTGATCGCTGACCGAGCTGGGGTTAATGGTTAATACTACGGTCTAGAATTCGGGAGGTCTTAGTTTAATTCCCAGAGCCGCCTGCTCTGATTCAGGTTTCTAGTGATTTCCTGAATCAACAGAGACATCTCCTCTGAAGTAAATGCCGGGACAGTATTTCCACTTAATCCTATCCTCCAATCTCCTTCCAAACCCGTCCTTGCCTTTACCCACCCTTACTTCCCATCATTAGCTGAAGAGGGGTCTCAGGTACCCTTAGGCAGCCCGCCCCTTTAGGGGGTAATTGAAACAACAATGAAGTTCCTTTCCTGATCGGTTAACGTTTTTATTTAATTAGAGTCCTCTTAAACTAGTTTCAAAATTAATTTCTTCTTGTGAATATTCGCAGATCTGATAGGTTCCACTAGCATTTTCCGTCAGCTTCTTTCACTGATCGCAAATATTGATTGTATCAATTATAGATATTTTATGCGTCTTTCTTGATTTTGTAGAGCCTTCGTAACACGCATGGCCTTCATCGTTCTCCGGTAGATTCAGCAGGCATGCAATCTGATGGGTCGTCAGATTCATATTTCGTCCTTTGTAACGTTGCTAAATATTCTCGGACTAACCAAACACTAGTGTTTCTAAGAAAAACATATTTCCTACGTGTTGCCCGTGTCCAGCGTTTATTGCATTGAGGCATTAACTCGTTTTGTAAATCACAAATTATCATGGACATATTGTCCTCCGAAACACGTATTCCACGCAAATAATGATTTAAATCCGAAAGGCTTTTTTCACCCTCGACATAGGCAACACTCCCTTCATGTTTTAATGATGTAAAAGTATCCATTTTCAAAGATATGTTAAGAACGCTGTGTTAGAGAACATATTTTGATTTTAATGAAATAACATATACCAGCACTTTATATAGCTGATTGTAGGTTTATTCTTACGCTTTTTAAGGGAATATGACTGCAACTTGTTATCAAACTTATTTTTACAAAATAAGTTACTAACAAATTTAATTAATTAAGACCGAAAAGATCAAATTATAACCCCTCATCTCTAAACGATACATTACTGCGCATAAACCGTAAACAATATTTTTCCAATATATGGCTAATCTCACATTTTTCTTATTAACTTCGAAAGCCGCATGTATCCACCGCTGATTTTTTTATATGATTATACTGTACGTCTAAGATACAAAATAGCATACAATTTAAACGTTAGTAGCTAATAATTAAAAATTAAGACAACGTTAAAATACCTCGCACTATACATCGTTTATTAATTACATACCAATATCGAATTAACTGTAATATACTAAATTCCCTTTGTAGAAATATATAAGAATAAAAACTTTTTAGATTATAATTTAATGATATAACACTCTGAACATAGCAAAACTGTAAGTCAAAAAATCACGCTAATGCGAAATCATGAAAATCATGATAAATCAGTTTTGAATATAAAGATTTTACATTTTCACTACTTAATAAATATCAAATTTTTTGGAAACTAAAACTTTTGTAAAAGTTACTTATGATCTGGGCTTGTTCATTTTCTATAGTGCGACTTTTTAAAATCGTAAAAAACACCATACTATTATCTTTTAGACTTACTCCTATCACCAAATGCAAATAAAAAATAATTTTTTCGGCGTGTCAACTATAGTAGTCAGTTAACATGCTTTTATTATAAAGTATTCCTGTAAAAAACATGCCAATCAATTGCAAATTCAAAATTTCTAAAATTTATCTGATGACTTATGTATGGAAGATGTATAATACATACTTATTTATATCAACACTTTAGGGGAATTCAAAAACATAACAGCTAGCTTAAATTTAGGATGACGTCTTTAGTGAATAGACAATAAATGATTATAATTTGCAGACGTCCTTCAACCACAGTCTGTAAAATACTTAGCCTTCGTAAATTTTAAATAAACTGTACTACATTATCCTACACATTGTTTGCATTCAATACCTAATTTAGAGCTATATTCTTGGTAGTTAAGATAGGTCATTGGTACATGTCCTGAGGGTAGCTAAACATAGAAAATAAAAATAATAACCATATCAATTACTGTTACGTCTGGAATCTACAAATTTATGTTCAACTATTAATATTTTATTGAACTATGGATTTGTACTATTTTGTAATAACGGAGGCAAAATATAAAGTTTACAACAAAGCATTATTTTGTACAAATATCAACAATGAAACGATAATTTAGCTACTTACAGAAAAAAATTCAAATACTAATACAATCTCTTCCACCGTTTTAATAGCAATATACACTTTACTTGAAATTCAAATTTATACTTTAAGGCTCTTTATGCACTTGATTAGGCAATCAAAAGTGCAATAATCAAATATTGTTAGTTTTAAACAGGAGCGGTTAAAAACTTTAGAAAAGAGTTACGTAGCACCCAGTGTATTTTTTAATCAAATACGTAAGCATAATATTGAAAAAAAACCCAAATAAAGTTTTCCAATGTTAAACTTACACTGGGTGCTACAGAATTCTATTTTAAAACTTTTAACCGCACCAACCAAAAGCTGGCCAACACGATTTTTGCTGACTTCAAATTGAGACTTATTTTTTACTAATTTGGGTGCGATGATTCCGAAAATCATATTGGTTTTTACTCATCACGTC
>JAHWXV010008316.1:0-12251 GCA_024586415.1 Phrixothrix hirtus | reverse complement strand
ATGATGTTTCTAAATTTCCTTGACAATTCCCTGATTTTTCCCTGTACTTAACATTTCCCTGAGTATTCCCGGTTTTCCAGGTCTGTCGCCACCCTGAGTACCCATCATGTATTGGTTTCGTTTAAAATTATAAGGTTCGACAAAATGGCGTCACATTATAAATGTCGTAAAAGTTATGACAATTTTTGTTACATTTTTGGCGAATACACCCTTGTAAGACACCGTAAAATAATATCCCCACTATTACAAAAATTCCATAAGTTTTATTTTTATTGTGCTGCTGGTGATCAAGATAAAAAATAGGCACCTCGTTTTTCTTGTGCAAACTGTTACGTAAAGTTAGTTGGATGATACAACAGAAAATCTGTTTCGATGAAGTTTGGCGTCTCAATGGCGGCGTGAACTCAAAGATCATGTAAGTGATTGCTACCATTGCTTACGTACTATATGTACATGGATTTAACAATAGAAAGTCTAAACAGCACATTCAAAATCGAAATATGCTGTCTGATGTACTGTCAGTACCACACAGTAAGGAAATTCCTGTACCACCCGTTCCCCGTAAAGAAGATAAGACTATAACAGAAGTTGAAAATATAACAGAGACGTTTTCTGAAGAAGAAAGTCAGTATAAAGAAAATAAAGTACAGCAAACCCTACATATGAACCTCCGCAGTATAAAATGCCGCATCTTTTGTCTTAAGCTGAATTGAATGTCTTAGTCCGAGATTTAGTAGTGACAACCAAGTTTCTTGGTTAGCGTTTGCAATAATGGAATCTTTTGCGGACAAACACACATGTGCTTTTTCCTAACTTTTTTGAAAACGATGATATTATGACGTTTTGTAAAGACATAAGATTTGATGACGACACTATAATGTTTTGGATTGACGTCTATTCATCGATACATCCACAAGCTGTCCTGCTTCATAACGGTAATGTAATGTCTTCAGTTCCCATTCGTTACGATAATTTGATGAAAGAATCATATGACGTTCTACAACATGTTCTAACGAACATTAAATAGGAAGACTACAAAGGGAAAATTTGCGGTTACCTCAAAATACAATATAACTCACGATATAGCGAAGGATCACCTATAATGAACAAAATCCCAAGTCTCGAACTGAATTACATTTATTAACGTACATTTTACGTTTGCTTTTAACGAACACATTTCTAGCGAATGGTTGGAAATAATGAACACTTTAATTATTGTAAATTAAAATTTACAATCTTTTATAACGTAGTTAATTTGTAAAGATTAATTAATTTTACGGATTAATCAACAAAGAAGAAAAATATATTTATTTATTTGCATAAGGCAAACGTATGTAGAAACTGGTAAAGAAGTTTTAAAATACACGTCAAGAATTCCATCAGACATGTAAAGCTCATAGGCGCGGCGTACCGTAATTTTTAAACACACACCAACTTATGCGTGGTTTTACGATTACATAAAGTTATTTTTAAATGAGATATGTACGATTTACCCCTCCGAGATCTGTCGAAGGTGTTCGAAGATCATCGAAATTGTCAAAAGTTCAGTAACATTTCTTTAAAGCATGTCGCTTACTTAATCGCAGCGCTCCACCGCAAAGCATGGAGAAAAACGGATTTATTTCATATATTCGAATGTACATCAGTGCTGTACGTCGAAAAGAAGCTATAGGAATTGCAAAAGTAAAATCCCTGCGCATTCGCATTCAACGCATTTCGCAGTGCATGAGTTAGCGAAGATTTACGGAAATTTTGTTGAACTTGTGGTAACTAAGTTGACCTTCGATCATCTTCGGCAGCTCATACATTTTTCACTCAAAGCCAACTTTATGATTCACTTCTACGCGTTTAAATAAGGGACAAGTTTACTTCCCCGCTCATTAATGCAATGCGAAGCGCGCTGAAGAAAAAATATTTGCATGTGATTCTACTTAAATCTGTACTAGGTTTTCATTCGTAGTTCTTATAAGTGCGTTACGTGCAGCTTCAATGGTTTTGATGCAGTGAACCATTACTAATAACGATCAAAATACTTGTAATTTCCAAGTTCGTTATAACAATATACCAATACTCATTTTTTTGTATGAGTGGGGCAGTAGCGCAAGAGAAGATCATTTTGTAAGAAAAGAGGACTAACCATTGATGAAGAATATAGCTTTGTTACACTTGTTACATAATGTTACCATCGTTTCACATAAAATGAGTTAAATGAAGCAAAAGAGATATTGACAGAAATGGCTACGGACTTACTTATGTGACTATATTCTCCGCATCTCTAATACATAAATTAAAGAAAGTGTATTTGTGGGACTACAAATAAGATTTTTAAAACCTTCGGCACGATTCTATCGGAGAATGAAAGATGTGCCTGGATCATTTAGGACTCCCTGCCATCAGTTCTTGGGAAAACATCCTTACCAAAACTACGAAGAACTGGCCCACGTGGTATTGAATGAATATAGAAATTTATACCATAGACACACGAGCATTTGTAATGATCATTTGTAATGAACTTTAGGAGGAATATGCAATTTTCAAATAATGTGACACACGGATATGAATTAAAATGCAGTATACATGCGCAGTGAGTTTGTTGGCATTTGAAATTGAGGGTTAAGATTCATTTTCTCCAAGGTTAACTAAATAGTAATGTCACAAATGTGTACTAAAAAGCGTATAAAACGGAATAGTGACGAAGAAACGCTATTAATTATGATTTGGGAGAACAAACTTAATGATTCACGTCGTCTAAAACGAAATTCGCACATTCACATCCAAATCGCAGTAACATTAAATACATTAGTTAAGCCTAATTCCTTTTATGTTACTGGAAGTGCACTGTTCTTCTTTCAACGAGTAACAACATTAGTTTTATACGTTTCGCGCGTTTTTTAATATTCATAAAATTATATTGTATTAATATTTCTATTATACCATATATCTTCATAAGTTCCGCACATTTTGTTATTTGATCAATCAATTGTATTTGGTTATTCATTGTGAAGTGTACAAATTAATGTGACAACTATTTACGTTTTGAAAAATTGTAAGGTCACCAGCAGTATAAACAAACTACGGCGATAAAAACCGAAGATCGACGATTATGTTCTTTTAAAGTAAATCGTCGTTCTAATGACCATTAAGTATAAATGTTGTTTATAATGATGATTGAGCTAACCTTGATGTGACATTTTGCCTATTTCGATGGTCATCTAGCGTTAATTACCATTACAAATGTTCATGTGTCTATGGTATTAGGATGCAATATGTCATTGAAAGTTCATTTTATGCAGCATATCTGCATTACTTGCCAGAGGACATGGTGAGCCCTTTCATCAAGAGATTGCAGCAATGGAGAAAAGCGACGAGGGCAAGTGGTAACCAACAATGCTTACGGATTATTGTTTGAATCTTAAAAGAGATTGCATAGATCAGCATAAAAAAATATATAAATATTTTTTTGTTTTCCAAATGCAGTTGTTTTTAAGTATTTCTTCATGAATTTTTACAAACATTAATCTTCCGTTTTATGATTTATTTGTAGATTTGATGTTAAGTACAATATAATTTGCGAATTTGTTTAATTTTTGTAATAATAAAAAAGTATATTATTTTAATATACTAATGAATCAAATTTTAAATGCAAATTACTTGAATACGGTGCCTATAGAGAAATAATAAAGGTAAAAATTGATTTGGGAACTAAGAATGCTCAAAAATTAAATAAAAGGTGGTGAGAAAAACAACAAAATACCATTTTTGTAGGACATTGTAATAATATGACATATATTTTTGAACGAAGCAATGTATAGAAACCATATTAAACAGCAAAAATAGAATTAAAGTTCATTTAGGCAAAATGTGGATATATCTGTTTTTGTATGAATTCTCCTCAATGGAATGGTGACAACCATCGATGTCATACTTTACAATTTACAGCATTTGCTTAAGAAAAATAATTTATGAGGTCTTGTTAAAATAACATTTTAGTGATGTGATAAAACGCATACAAGCTAGACATTACAAATCAAGAAAGGTGGCGCAAATTCAACTACTTTCGAGTATTGTATACTGAAAGATTTCTGCACTAAATTTTTCAACGTATCCAAAGTTTTAAACAACCTATATATGAAGCTATACCAACGGCCATCAGAAAATGATGTTGCATGTTGCCAGATGATGGCCTAAATACCATCTACAAATAAGTGGTTCTTGATCGACAAATAATACAACCAGTTATTACAGCAGCCAAGGATCAGCGATAACGAGATGCTTCATGGCATATTTTTGTGAGTGTTAATTGTTCTATTTCCAATGGTTGAAGCCGAGACAACCAACGCAATAGTAAGCAAAGTAATACACCTCCAATCGAGAAGAAGATTAACTTACATAGCTTCAATTAAAACTAAACATATTATATTATACTAGGTGTTAAAAAAACGTTTAAATATTTAAGGCGCATATAGTACGGCCGAAAAAAAGTAAAAAAGTCTTAATAAACATGGGTACGCAAATCAATAGTTTTCAAGATAGGAGCGATTTTTGTTTTTGAAAATCAAAGTATGCCACAACTTTCATCATCAATTTTGTACTATGCAAACGCTTGCTGTTAGAGAGCAGCTGAACCAAACATGTTATAGGAAATGTATAGGCTGAGGGGATTCTGTTCCATGACTTGCTAAGTTTCCCGATCTAACTCCCTTAGACTTTCGTATTTGAGGTTAGTTGAAAATTTTAATGCACACAACACCTGCAAATAATCTTTCCGAGTTACTACGGCGAATTGAACAATGTCAAGCAATTCGAGCACAACCGGGATTTTCAAAAAAGGTGCGGAGTTCCTTCTTGAGAAGATGTATGGCCTGTGATAATCTTGTTCTGTAGCGCTAAACGCTAAAAACTACAAAAATTCACAAAAATGAAAATACTCTTATCTCGAAACAGTTGATCTGCGGACCTAAGTTTTAGGTCATACTATATGACACTTAAATATTTAAATGTTTTTTTAACAGTTTGTATATTATGCAAAAGATACAAAAATAATCTAGAAACTAGTATATAATATGTTGCAACACTATTGTGACGAGAAGTCGCAGTAAAAACCCAAAATAAAGGGCCTGAAAATGACACATGAGATTCTGTCGAAACGTTGCCATAACAAAAACTGTCCTTTTAAGGATCATGTGGAAGGAATGTGTGTATATTTTTATATATAATGATTTGGACTATAATAAAATATAAGTTTTGGAATGATATTGCGTTAATTGTTAAATGAATGCACTTACAAGGTCTCAAAAATATGTAAACACCGAATATAAAATAATATTTAGAAAACTAAAGCTGCTTTAAATGATTTACAAGGATAATTAATTACAGGATATAAAACAATTTCAGAACAAATATAACATTCTAAAATTAATAAATTTTCTCTTTATACCGCATATTAACTTAAAAGACATTAATACATTTGATATATGTTTAAACATCAATCATAATAAAAAGTACAGACCTTTATTGATTAATTCAATTAAGTGGAAGAATTCCTGTATACAATAAATATTAACCTTTAACACTTTAAAGTGATGGCATTATTTTAACAAAATGAAATATTTCTCATTTCAGGTTAAATTGAAAGCTGACTAAATACAACCACAGTTAATATTTAAATAAATATTGTTAGAATGGTTCTTAAAATAATTAAATATCGTAAAAGCGTAACTGGATGTCAATATAATCAATTCATTTGTTTGCCGTTTAAAAATGTATAATTTTGAAAAATACTCGCTCCATTATAAATTAAGAACAATTGT
Organism: Phrixothrix hirtus; assembly: GCA_024586415.1. Lineage (NCBI taxonomy): Eukaryota > Metazoa > Arthropoda > Insecta > Coleoptera > Phengodidae > Phrixothrix > Phrixothrix hirtus. The sequence goes on along the minus strand of JAHWXV010008316.1, from coordinate 6,441 downwards.
AAGTTATAATGTATTAGATAATTAAGTTTCAAGGAATTAATACTAAAAAATCCGAAAACATGATGACTGAAACATTGTACCATCAAGACAGCTTAATTTATTAAGACTGTCGTTTGAGCTACTAATTAATTGATTATTGAAGTGTTATTAAAAACATATAAATAGGCAAATTTGCCACGCAATAACTAAAGAATGTAAAATGTAATAGAGAAGTTTTCGTTTTGTATATTTTTCAGTGTTTTACTAAAGTTCCGGTTCCTCAGGTTCTTACTTGTACATTTCACACTAACAACAAACATGTAAAGGGATTTTTTCGATTTCATGAAACTTGGTATGAATGTAGATAATTAGTATTCATGGCTTAGTACGCAAAGTACTCATGGTCTCGAAAAATTATTCAATCTTTCATTTTAATTGCTTATCTTCTAAATTTACAATATAGTGTTAATTAAAAAAATTGTCTTATATATGTCGGTGACAAGAAGTGTTGATAAAAATATGGAATCGCTGATGGAAATGTTGTAAAAGATGCAAGACGAAATGAAATCCTAAGAAGAAATTAAAGCACGCCAAAATGCATTAAATGAGGAATCTAAATAAAGTTAGACTAAAATTACATGGGAACTATTAGTACAATTCAAAATAAATTACAAGATGAAATTGAATCAAGCCAAAATACATTACAAAAAGAATTTAAATTAAGTCAGACTAAATTACGGGATGAAACTAAATTAGTTTTATAATAAAACTACAAAAAGATACAAGAAGAAATTAAATCAAATCAAAATGCATTAAAAGATGAATTTAAATTAAACAAAATTAAATTACAATATCTCGCAAAGTAACAATGTTACAAATGAGTTATTAAAAAAATGAGGAGGTAACCAAAAAGTATGATGAACCACATCAAAAGTTTACTCTATAAGTTTATCCTTATAAACAAAGAAAGCAGCGTGTCTAAGGAAGCGTCCTCTGTTCCTCATGAAAAGCCAATAAAAACCAATGCATAGCCGAGAATGCCAAACCAAGCACTATAAAACACTAAAAAGCACCCACGTATAATGGGAATACACATTGGGCGAATTATTATACATAATTCTTGGCAGCTGCAACATCTAATAGATAGACCGATGAAGAAAAAGCAACTGTTCTGGACATTCTACAAACCATACCATATGCTCTGCAGAATAATTTTGATTATCTTGTTTCACGATTGGAAACATGATGTGGGGATAAACATCCGCTCAGTTAAGGAATCAAGTACAGAAAATTGGAAAGAACCTCTAGAATCTCCAGAAATCTTTACTGGACAAATTGGGGTGCAAACATTTGTGGAAAGTTTTCGGGATTCTGAGACACAACGGGTGCTTAGATTAGCACGTCTGCGTGAGCTGCTAGTGCATTGACATATCCACTGAAATTCAAAGCGGCCAAACAAGCATCGAAGGGTCACGTTCGTGTGCGTGCCATTGAGGAAGACAAAGCTAGCATTGAGAGTGTTGAAGAAACAGTATTAACAATAGTTAAAGCACAAACAACAACAAAGCATCGTACCAGAAGAAATTATCGAAATGCTGATCCTTTATCAGATGACCTTGTCCAGAAGATTGCAAACATTGCTCTAAGTTGAAGTCAAAACTTAAAAAACTCTTGTCAATCATACTACTGTAATCGATAACGACTGGAAACCATATAATATCAAGCAAGATCAAGAAAGGGACCCAGATCGGCAGTTGGTATTAAAATGGAAAAATAAAGGCCAAAGACTACTTTTGGAGGAAGTAGCTGCATTTAATCCTGCCGTTAAAGCATATCGGTCCCAACGGGACTCCTTGCAGATTGAGACTGGTTTTTTGAAAAGCGGCCCTGGAAAATTATGATGGGCGTAAAAGAGGAAGGCAGTTGGTGGTTCCGAACAACGAAATAGCGGAATTGTTTTCGGTAACCGCATGATGATCCATCAGGAGGGCATTTGGAATAAAGTAAACTCTCGAAAAGGTCCGTGAGCGATTTTATTGAGTGAAATGCAGGTATGATATTAAGTATGGGCGCAGAAAATGTATAACGCGTTTCTGGAAACAATTCACTGGGGAGGCAAAAAGCACAGATAAGACAATATAATGTGGGTAGCTCATTTCAAAGAGTAGGAATTGATATAACTGATTCGTTTCCGGAAACAAAATTAGAAAATAAATACATCATAGTAGCATTTCAGAATTGCATTGGAATTGTACTCAAATCAAGGAATAAATGTTTAGTCAGGCTTATTCCATAGTCTCTGCCAGCTATTGAAAATAGGCAAGACCAAAACAGGTGCTCTTCATCCACAGTTAGACGGAATGGCGGAACGCATGAATCGAACGATGGAAAAATATTTGTTAAAAGTAACCTCAGACCATCGAATAGATTGGTACCATTACTAACATCTGTTCTTGATGGAATATCGGCCAGCTGTAGACAAGGCGAAAGGAGAGATTCAATGTTGTTTAGGGGTGAAATTAGGCTAGTATGTGATTTGAGGTTTTGCAGGTTGGAGATGAGGTGGTTGATAGAAATGAATATAGTGAAAGTCTTCGAAGAATTCAGTTCAATAATATTGAACGAAATTTCACTGCGATGTAAGTTCTAAAGCGGCAAGATTTCAACCTGATCTGGTTTGGTTGTACCAGACGACAAGACAACAAAGTTTATCTCCCAAACTGCAAAGATCCTAAGAAGGTCCGTACAAAATGTATCAACGATGTAATATATCGTATAATGAAGTTGTCTAGGGGAAAACCTAAGATGGTTCACATGAATCGGTTGGCTCCTTATGCTGGGACGAATGCAGAACCAGAACAACTAGAACGTGAGCAAAGGACGAACCACGTTGAGTTCGAAAATATAAAATTCAAGAACAATAAACGGTTATGTCAACTTATTTGCGACCTCGCAAAGTTCGGTTTGGAGTTACCATTTAAGAATGTAGAAATCTGTTTGATGTACGGGATTGTGTCGCTAAAGACGTTCGAATGTCACGTACATCGCAGTCGAATTTAGGAAGAGATATGGTGGCGTAGAAGTAATACATCAGCAAGGATCACAAATTGGAAAGACATATCACCTACTGCACCGTAATCGCCAAAGAATGCGTAGCATTTACTACCCCATTACGAGAGATTTGTCTCATCAGAAGCCACGTTATGAAGACTCGTGAAAGACATTTTGGGGCCAAAGGAAACAAATTTGTGTCAGTGTTGATAGAAAATTAGCTATAACGAAGCCCGGTTGCGCGTTAAACTAGCTTGGCTGGCGTGTGGTACGTAATATATTAGGGGGAGTGTCTCGAGAGATCTGTATCAAGATTCTAATATGTAGTAGGAATCCAAGAGAAACTCCGCTAACGATGAAATCTGCGGACTGCCACTTCTTCAAGAAATGGGGTTGCAAGTATGGGTCACAGTACAGATTCTGGTATTTGTAAACAATAGTACGACAATTGCAGGGGCGCAGTCCAACGACGCTGCTACGGGACGTAACACTCTTAAGAGGGGCAGTACAATAAAATTAACGATAAAAATCGTTCTATGGAAGATTCTGGAAGGCTAGATGGCGCTAATATAAGTGATGTAATCACGAATACCTCACTACTGCAACCGATACCTAAATAAATTCAAAGTCACTGTAATTAGTCACGGCATTGGAATTTATTACATCAGCATTCTATGTAATTTTATTTCTTAATGTTTCAGAATATCGCCTTTCTATATAAACTTCTTTAGTTTAGTTTTCCTAAGAACTTTGTTAATATTTTTATAATACTATTGTGTTTTTATCACATTAAACACAAACGTCATTCCTACAGATTTATTATTATTTTGTGATCTGGTGTAGACTTTAATAGTTTATTTAACCACAGACCACTTTACAAATTTTGAACTTTTGAGATAATTATTTTCTTCCCTATTAGTTTTATTTAAATTTACTATTTTCTTCAATAAAATTTTGTTCCAATTTGCATGATTAATAAATTGTTTTAGTTACTATCCCTGTTTTAATTATTTTGCTATTTTAAATATTATTGCTCTATAGAAATTATTTTTCTGTTCATCGTTCGTCTATAATCAGTTTTAAAATTGCATCATTTTATTTGCTGAAACACTCAATTACTGCTCGTGTTCTTTCTTACTACGATTCGTTTCTGTGCTACATTTTTTAATATATTTTACTTTCTATTTGCAGTAAGTAATGAGTATTCAATGTAAATCCAGAAGTCTATCAACTGATGCAACCCCACTCCTAAGAAACTGACAAATGTTTCTAGTTTGAATGTTTAGTTCAACGGGATCGCAGGTACGTGCGTCTTCCGACTTTTGAATATTCGCTAAATTTATATGACATTTAAAGTAAAGAATTTAAATTTTAAAAAGGTCAATTTAATTGAGATAATATTTTAGATATAATCAAAAACAAAAATATAGTGCTTTGTCTAGATTAGGGCATTACACTAGTGTTGCTTATATTTGTAGCGTCTCTTTATGCTGCAGTTCTGCATAATAAGACGCACGTGTATACGTAGCCTATGCATGTGTTAAGTAATTTAATAATTGAGAAAGATAAATAATCGCTTTAAAATGATAATTTCTGAATTGTATCATCATTTTGGGGATATCCTGTCGACGTTTATGTCCGCCCTGATTACATGTTCTATTCAGATCATCATAAGATGATCTGTAAGTGTATATATAAATATACACTTACAGCAAATAAATATGGGGCACCCGTTGTCGGAAATTTCTCAACATAAACAAAATTTCCTTAGTGAGCATTAGACTTTATGTGTATGTATTTTGATCCCTTGTAATACGTATCGGCAAGTAGATTTGTGTCTTGCATTAGAAGAAAAATATTTAGAAGTACAAATTTCAACTATTAATCACTGCAAACAACTGACTTAAATTTTGTATAAGTGCAAAAAATATTAAATTTGATAATTTTTAATTACCGAATTTCATATATTTAATAAATCATAAAATATGATTGTTAACATCAAATCCGTTGTTGTTGAATCATTAGAGTTATCTATTTAAAGGTAACTAAAAATCGCTTAACCTTGAAATAAAATAAATTTATTTGATAAATACAATGGTGATTCCTAGAAATTTGAAATTATAAACGTGAGCGCTTAGATTTCGACAACCTTTTAAATAACAATTTTAAATTTTCTATAACGCTAATATTAAAATATAGTTCGCGTAAAAAAGCAAATGAATTTATTATAAACAGTTTATTTGCGTGTAATTTCTTATTTACGCAATTACTGTCGAATAACAGCTACGGGTACGGGTGTCTTGCTACCTTTTTAAAGGGTAGCAGCCTATGATAACCATTTTACCCCCCACAACTAAGAGGGATAATGTTAGATAACCCTAGTTACAAATACAAAACACAAGCATCATGAGAAAATAACAATTTTATTAATAAGAATATAAAACATTAATATTTTGTTATTCCGCCATTGCGTGCAATGACCTCTATTAGTATATTGGTTATAGATCGTATTATATTATTCATATAATTGTAATTCAATGACAGCCCACAATTGGTCTGAATTCTGAGGAGTATAATTGAAAATTATGAAATGTTAAAAAATTAAAAAGGATTTATAAACATAAAATGTATGCGAACACCTTAGTTTCAATTGAAATGCTAAATATTATTTTGCAAACCTTCATATTGAAAGATTAACGTAAAATATTTGTAAGTTTATTACAAACATATCTATATTAAATATTCGTAATTATAGGTATTTTAGGTAAATATAAGACATTCAAATGTATGGCTAATTCCTGGCATTATACGATTAACCTTAATAGTAAGTGAAAGTAAAAAAAAGCATAACTATTCTTAGATCCTTATCAGATGAAGAATGAGCAGTACCTAGTTTACACAAAAAGCCATATTTACATTGGATAATGTAAAAACTTAGGTAGTGCCCCGTATTTATTTCCAGTCAGTTCACGTCCGCCAGACATCATTTCTTTAACTTTCCATTTCTGTTTGACTTCTTACATTACCGGTAACACCATCTACCTACATCAAAATTTTAATTATTGGTTCTTGGTGCAAGTGGTTGCTTTCTTGTTTACATTAAACGTAAATGATCGGCTAGTTCTGTGAATATAAAATCTGGTTTTGGTTGTATTCCGTTTGAAATAGATCTGCATTAACTCTAAACAAAAATGTTAAATTACATCATATTGATGTTTAATAAAGGAATGCTCCTTAGAGTCATAATGTAAACAATTATATTTCGCACTTAGGCTATTTGGAAGGATCCATTGACTAGAGTGAAGGTATGTGTGTGTACGAGGGTTGCCTTTTAAGTAGTTACAAAAACTAGGAAAGAAAACAAATTTTTTGGAACAAACTGTTTTATTGTTTTTCAAAATATTCACCTTT
>JAHWXV010008299.1:0-10196 GCA_024586415.1 Phrixothrix hirtus | reverse complement strand
TATTTAAGTCATTATAAGCCGGAAACGTAACGAAAATTTATTTTTATATGAAAATAAAAGGTCAGACCTTGTCAGCATGCTCACCGCTTTGGACCAGACTTTCTCTTAGCCAGAAGGGCGGAACGTGGATGCTCCCACTTGCTCCCACAGTAAGCTCATCCGGAAGTAATAAGACAAATGCTTCACAAAGGTTGGACAAGATCATCAACGAACCTGCTGCTCTCTAAAGTCGGAGTCCACACGCATCAATTAATTAGACGGGTTTAACCATTTTTCTTTTCGAACACGAAGAATTCGCGTCATCGTTAGTAACCTCCGTAACCTTCACCACTTATGCAAAAGCTGCTAGGTCGACCACTAAATAAATGAAAGAAAAAGAACAGAAATATTTAATACAAACTACTCTTTGTAATTAACGTTAGAAGATGTGAAGACTCACCTTAAATAATTAATTTAAGTGGATAGAAAGCATTAATCGAATAGAAACGTTCACCAACACCTTATCTATTAATTCGATATGTGCGGAACTACGAATGTCCTTCTAACAATCTACAAGAATTATCTCGCACCTTTAAAATGCCAGCGGTACCTAAACAAATACAAAGTGCCGCATCGAAAATTAAGAATCCCCCAAAAACCCTTACACCTATAATTTTACTAAACTATTAAACCTGCGTAATTAAATTACAACACATCAAAGGTACATTTTCGTATAAAATTTAAATTAGACTGTTACAATATCGGAGCCATACGTAGCAATGGGAAGAATCGCTGCATTGTAGATGATGGAGGCCGATCTCGTCGCCTCGACCTCCCAGGAGACCCTCGCCGAATTTACGAGCCTGCAGAGGGTCGTTCGAGTCCGATCCCTCACAAACCGGATATGTTGCTCGAAGTTCAGCTTCCAGTCAATGAGCAGACCCAGGGATCTTTAGCTATTTACAATTTCTAGTTTTTGACCATCTATTCTAAGGCTCAAATCCCGGTGATGCATTCTACGTCTTGATTTGTTAGCGAGAAATTCTGTTTTAGTAGCAGAAACCGTTAATTTATATTTATCGGCTTATCTATGAAGGACGTCCAGCGACGCACGCGTCGCACTAACGAGATCACGTCGTGAATCTGAGGCCACCACCAAGGCAAGGTCGTTCGTGTAGGCCTGCAGGGATTCTCCCTCAAGAAGTACTTCATCAAGCAAGTTATTCAGAAGCAGATTCCAAAGGGCAGGGCGCAAGACCATGCTCTGAGGGTAATACTTGGTCAACAGCTTCCGCAGAGGACCAGAACACATATGGTATGTAACCTGTCCGTCTGTGAGTTAACTTTTAACCCGAGTTTGTGTATTATTAGTTAGACCACGCCCCCTCAACACTGCAGCAGCCCGATCCACCACAGAGAATCAAAAGCGCCCTGGATGTCAATGAATACAGAGATTGCTTTGCACTTTCTTACTGTAATATTCTGCAGATAACGTTGTAGGGCTTGAATGGTGGACTTTCCGCCCACAAAACCGAACTGTCTCGGGGAGTGGGCATAAGTAAGTTCTTTATATATTTTTGCCTTAATCAAACTTTCAAGCACCTTACCAAGTTCATCTAAGAGGGAAATGGGCTTATAGCTCTTAGGATTATTAACGGGTGCATTTAAGTTTTTTAAAATTAGCACTAGCTTTCCACATTTCCAATCGTGTGAAAGTTCTGAGACATAAAAATACACACAAAACAATTTATGTACAAAACTCTTAAGAATTTCTAAATTATGTGCGTTCCAAAAATAGATGACGCCCTATTTAATCATCAAAAGCTATTTATTAGATAATAGGCAGGTAGAATATTGATTTTGAAAGTTGGTAACTGGAAGTCGAACTATTCATACTTCCTGGATTACCTGCACCCGATATTTTTGTAACCATCAGCATCCCAAATTGCGTTAACATTTAAACTTATAGTAACAAATTTTTTAAATATTCCTCATTTAGACGTCTCTCCACTTTTAATAATGAAGGATACGCAATAAAAAGAATTAATCAAAATTAAGGCAAAATATAATTATACTGCTAAGAAAATCTCAATGAAATTGAAATACATAACTTAGGATTAGAAATGCTATATGAAAAGTTTGAAAGTTTGAAGAAAAATTGAAATGATTTTACTTATTTACACGGGTTAATTAACACGATAGACCTAAATAAATATCTATGTATCTCCTAGAATAAAGATAGGAATCACAGTACCTGCCATAAGTTTAAATTAAAATTTAAATTTGATAATACAATGGTATTATAACTTCTAAATTCTATAAATGAATTCAGTTCTGCAGATACATGTATACATCATCAATTAACGTTGAATATATTAAATAAATGTATTGTATTAAAATTACACAAATACGGATTTGAATTGTATTGTGTTAGAATATAATTAATTTTATTACAGGGCTATGAAACAAAAGCTCTTTGTATTTATTATAAGTATCAAAATTGGACAGCATAAGCAAGTTTTGCAATGAACTGGTACTGTCGAACGTATTTTATGGGTGCGCGATGCATAATTTTTTTTGTATCAACTTATATTCAGCTTGTTAAGTAATTGTTATATTATTTGTTAGGAAGATGTTTATCCGAGTTACTTTCAAAAATTAATAGTATTCCATATCTAGGTGATAAAGCTGAAGTATCAAACGTGACTTACTTCGTATAGTTGAAACAGAATACGATCGTGTTTGTCAACATCTGCTGTTATTACGTACACGGTTGCATAGTTCTATTTCAGGTAGTTTGGTTTTACCCTTGATTCAATGTGGATGTGCCGACAAGTTTTGTAAAATGCTTAAAACGCAATACTATGTGTGAGAAGATTCTTCAGCAAAGAATGTCTGAAACTCACTGTGTGTGGGCGTGCTCTTATCTCTCAAATTTAACTGGGCCAAGTTGTTTAAACTAGGGCGAAAAACTCTAGAAAACGATCCTCACCGTATTGGGACTCAGGAACTTTATTCCGAAAATAATTGATCTTGTGGAGGTTAAATTACCGAACGACCGATGTATGAGGACCACAGAAATCTCATAAATAGAATTGTTAAAAATAGTCGTTTGGACAATGATACGCGCCCGTGCATGCAGCCGTTATTTCCGAGGCTGTTGCAAACGAATATGGTTTCTAAATTCTCCCATCTACTTTACGGTGCAGACTTGGGCCGCAACGATTACTGAAGAAAATAGAAATTTTAATTACCAGAAAGGAGCTTTAATACCAATAAAAAGATCCAAGTAACCCTTGAATGATAATATCTAGTTCAAAAACCAAATTAAAGATGGGGAGGATTCTTATTTTGGGGTAGACAATTTTTAAACCAATGCCTTTATTTGATCGTAAAATCCTGTAAAAATCTCTTTAGAAACAGATGACCTAGTTTGCCAGATACTTCATTTACGCAGATTGCATATAGTTTAGTTTTATGCCGAAATATTATACATTGGTATGAAAATTGCGCAGCTATAACGAAATGCCAAAAGTTGTAAAATAATTAAATAAGAAGTGCCGATTTGATGATGATGTCGGTAATACGGTCTAAGACGTGGTTTAAATATGACTCACCCGAGAAGCAAAAGCTTCAAAAGCTTTGGATAGCTTCGTTTCTCCAAACAAAATCAAAATTTTAATATCATATTTCATGAATACTGCGTTTAGGTTGCATCGTAGAAATCGACCTAATGTGTTTGACAACTGTGATGCTAAAAGCTATACATCAAACATTAAGGAAAATTGTAAATAAGAAATTTAAAATCATAGAACGTGATTCTAGCAGCGTTTAAATTTATTTGAAATTCAAATTAACGCAGTATCTGTGTTCTTGGCGGTTCCTTTCTGATTAAAAATACATTTAATTACAACAGCATTTTATGTGAAAAGCTAAAATACTAGGTATATTTGAAAACTAGCTTTACGAACTAATTCGTTCGTTCTGTTCGAAATAATTATTTATGGGAAAATTTGAAAGGTCATGCGTATAAGTCATTTCCTATTTGTGATTTCACAACCTGTTACACCAATGCTCATATGTATCTTCATACAGAAATGTACCTTATTGTTTTAGCAGATTTAAAGGTATTCTTTCTCAAGTGTCCATTTTTATCAAAATATAGTTAGCACTGATTTCGGCAATGTTGAAATGCTTACGTTTTGAGATCCGCTAAACACAATTATTCTCATTTTAGTAATGTATGTCAAATATCTTCTGTTTGTCGTCTGCTTGTCGTCTGTTTGTCATCTTCCTGTCGTTCCACATTCGAGTGTCGGCCTGTCGTCTGGCTGCCGTTCGTCCATCCTCTGTTTCCCGTCTGTATGTGGTCTGCCTGTCGTCTCTTCGTCGTCTGTCTATCATCTAATTGTCGTCTCTCCGTTATCTGTCTGTCGACTGTTTGTAGACTGTCTGTTGACTGTCTCTCGACCGTCTGTCATGTCGCCTGCCTGTCTGTCGCCTCTCTGTCGTCTGTCTGTCGTGTCTGTCTGTCGTCTGTCTGTCGTCTGTCTGTCGTCTGTCTGTCGTCTGTCTGTCGTCTGTCTGTCGTCTGTCTGTCGTCTGTCTGTCATCTGTCTGTCGTCTGTCTGTCGTCTGTCTGTCGTCCGTCTGTCGTCTGTCTGTCGTCTGTTTGTCGTTTGTCTGTCGCCTGTCTGTCGTCTGTCTGTCGTCTGTCTTTCGTCTGTCTGTCGTTTGTCGGTCCTCTGTCTGTCGTCTGTCTGGCGCCTGTCTGTCTGTCGTCTGCCTGTCTCCTGATCGCCGTCTGTCTGTCGTCTGTCTGTCGTCTGTCTGTCATCTGTCTGTCGTCTGTCTGTCGTCTGTCTGCCGTCTGTCTGTCGTCCGTCTGTCGTCTGTCTGTCGTCTGTCTGTCGTCTGTCTGTCGTCTGTCTGTCGTCTATCTATGGCCTGTCTGTCGTCCATCTGTCGTCCGTCTGTCGTCTGTTTGTCGTCTGTCTGTCGCCTGTCTGTCGTCTGTTTGTCGTCTGTCTTTCGTCTATCTGTCGTTTGTCTGTCCTCTTTCTGTCGTCTGTCTGGCGCCTGTCTGTCATCTGTCTGTCGTCTGCCTGTCGCCTGATCGCCGTCTGTCCGTCGTTTGTCCGTCATCTGTCGGTCGTCTTTCTGTCGTTGGTCTGTCGTTTGTCCGTCGTCTGTCTGTCGTCTGTCCGTCGTCTGTCCGTCGTCTGTCCGTCGTCTGTCCGTCGTCTGTCGTCTGTCGTCTGTCTGTCGTCTGTCTGTGCTATTCCTGTTGTATTTGTTGTCTGTCTGTCGTCAGTCTGTCGTCCGTCTGTCGTCCGACTGTCGTCTGTCTGTGGTCTGTCTGTCGTCTGTCTGTCGTCTGTCTGTCGTCTGTCAGTCGTTCGTGTGTCGTCTCTCTGACCTCTATCTGTCTATTGGCTGTCTATCATCTGCCTGTAGTCTGCCTGTCGTCTGCCTATTGCATATCTAACGCTTGCACTTTGCCTATCCTAAGGTCTCTCTGTCGTCTTGTCTTAGTCTACTTGTCGTTTTTTTCTTCATCACTCGCTCGCTAATCTGATGTCTGTCTGTATTTTACCTGTCGCTTCTCTGTCGTCCGTCTGTCATTTACATGGTAAAATTTCAAGGTCACCTTGATATGTGTTCTATAAATTTAATTGGAATCAAACAAATATGACGGCCTATAGTCCGGGTAAATTAGATCAAATATCGGTCATGAATAGAAAAAATTGGTAGAAAGGGGAAATTTGGTGTAGGTGTTAATTTTATTGTCAGAATTCATATTCCGAGGAGCCCCATGGTCAGTGACATATGCGTTCGCCGCTATCTTGGAAAAATTGCACACACAAACACTTTTTCGGGATTGTCTCCAAAACCATAAGTTCTGACACAAAATGTCACAGGACTGATTTTATGCAGCAGAAAATGACTCACAAAAAACGTTGCTTGCACTTTTTATGTAAACTGCATGGTTTAGCGCTAATTTCGATTTAAATTTGGTTGCGATAGCGCTAGTGTTTTAAATGATGTGTAATCTTGCGTGTTTACCGTTCTGTAATGTGTAACGTTGTAGTAGTTTGTAAAATTTTCCGCAAGCAAGGAGAAACGTGGCGAAATATGGAAGGAACTAAGAAACGTAGCGTCTTTATGGGTCCACAAAGATTGCAGAATGGACTATACGAGACCAAGCAATATCAAAGCTGCAAAGTTGGTATAGACAGGAATGTCGCCAATGAAGAACAGGTTACGAGGGGCCGATCCAGTATTCAAGTACAAAGTAAAATGCCTGTTTTGCGAAGAAGAATGTTTGGAAGGGAAAGAAGCAAAGGAGAGCAGTGATCGTCGTCAAAAAATATGCCAAGTCACAACAAAGGCATTCAAGGACAGCGTACTTCAAGCAGCAACGAATCACAAGGACATTAGATGGAAACAGTGAAGAGGCGAGTTGAAGGAGTATTGTGCTTAATAGCTGAGGAAGCTACATACCACAAACCCTGTATGACGAAATTTTTCCGAGAGAGCGGGCGCGACAGTGAAAGTAGCGGGCGCGGACAGCCAACGGGCAACACCTTTCATAAACCTTCCTCCCCCATCCTACGAGGCATTGCTTTCTGAGCTGACATTTGCTTTAAAGGAAACACAGAAGATGGGACAGAATACATGGCTCGCTACGTTTGATCAACCTTTATACATCAAGGCAAGGGACATTCTGGCAATGAGCGCACATGACGAGCACCTTTCTCGGGTCGTTGTTCGACTGGGTGGATTTCATCTGCTAATGTCATTTATGGGTTCCATAGGGTACTTCATGGCTGGGAGTGGCCTGAAAGAACTCTGGAGTTGAATCTATGCCGCAGTTACAACGAACAAGATGTTGTCTGGTCACTCTTTTGCAAAAGCCCTTTAAGGACACTTTTTCGTCCACGAAGCCTTGGGTTCCCTTATCTTGAATGAATTGAACGTGGAGTTCTCACTCCCGGAAGAATTGGGCCTGATGCATATGTCCAGGGAGGATGCAGAGTTCAGTAAAATGATCTTCGAAGACAGTGTAACCGTTGAAGCTGGACGCATTCTGGAAGAACGACAGAGAGAAATAGAAAGCAGAGAAAAAACCGCTCAACTGTGGATCCTGTATTTCCGCTGAGTTACATTCATGAAACAATTCATTCACGCAGAGAAATGTGGCGATTGGGAGTCTCGCCTTGCTTGAGTGCGGAAGACGATGCCATTTTTCCACGCAGCAGGACACTTCGCATATGCGAAGTCTGCCCAAATTTACCTCCAGGATATGTACGCACTCCAGGAACGAATGGACAGAGAAGAATTCTCATCATTCGTAAAGGAGGGTCACTTCACCATTAGACGTACAAATAAGTTTTGGTTCGGAACGTGGCCGGACCTGACCATTGAACAGATGCTTATGAAGTACATGAAGTGCATTGATGGGCTCACCCTCAGAAGGGGACTCGCCGAAAGTATATTGGTTTGGTGGTTGTTGGGAACGCCCGTAGCAAATGAAATATGCTGCTCGCTAGAAACCTTCGTAGAACTGGAGAGAACCGACAGTTGGGACAACGTCTATCAACGACCTTCACCAATAACAAGACATAATCGAGACACAGAACGACTCGTCACCTGGTTTCACAACTATCAGCCTTTTCCACGTTACCCAGGCCTACACTGCATCGCAACTGGTGTCGTCGGAGGAGAGACGATCAACTGCCACCAAGCCAAGGTTATCGGAACGACCACTATTCAGGCGTTAACTGACAGAAGGTGCGCAACTATCACACTCAAGAGATCGTGTAGAGTGCTGCCTCTCGCCGCCATTAATTTCGCTATTAAAATTGGCGGCAGAGTAACATGCGTCCATTCTACGGTACTTTTCCAATGTATCGTTTTCTCTGAGAAATCGAATGAAAAACTACAGACGTACGTTTCGCACAAGTTGGGCCCCATACCACTGGCTCTTTTTGACGACACTGGTTTTCGGAAATCTCCCAACTCGGCGTTGTTCCAAGAATTCCCATGCACACCAGGCGGCGTAGCTCAGGAGTACAGTTTTTGCGTTATTGATAGTGGCCATCTTCTGCACCGCGTTGTATGGCCGCAGAAAACAACGTACTCGGTGATTCTGCAAATCTACAAGTATTTTTTCATGAAATACTGCGGACTCCGTTGCGCTGATTGTCGGATACCAGGAAAGCAACAAGCGAACGGAGATTGCGGAGCGGACAGCGTGCATTGCCCCGACATTGTTCCTTTTGAAGCACTGCAAGAAGCGTGCCGCAGCAAAAGTTCTTGTCTGACGAAAAAAACAAAAGTCAGTTCATTTCACTTCTCTAAACTATACTATAGGAAACCGGAATAGAAATTATTCAAGCGGTGGATGACGACGATGTCCTCATCATTACGACAGCGATTTCGGCACTATAACAAAAGGAAAGCGTCAGTCAAGACACGGACTTGCTCATTGTCCTAGTGCACCTAGCACCCGAGAATTGCAACATCCTCTTTAAGAAACCCGGAAAAGGCAAAACTGAAACGAAAACGTACTCCTCCGCAGAAGTGCAACAGCCTGAGAAACCGAAAATTCAGGGTTTTGTTCGCCCACACCTTCGGAGGCTGCGGCACTGTGTCGAGTTTTTCCAGACAAGGGAAGAGGAAATTCTTCAAGATGCTACGGAAAACTCCCAACCTGCAGAAGGTTGCTGACGTTTTCTACAAGGAGCACGCGACGGTCGCAGAACTTACAAAGGCAAGAGAAACATTCCTCCGTTGGATCTGTTCAGGTACAACTGTTTCGTTCGAGCTGCTGGCACCTGCAAAATGCATGTCAACCTGGCAAGGCTGCCACCTACGTCAGCAGTAGCTTTACAGCACTCCCTCGGACCATTTTTACAGGTGCAACGGTGGCTCGGGAATTCGTTGCAGATTGGGGGTGGATCCTCACCGGCGAGTCATTGGTTTCTGTGACTACTACACTGCCAGCAGCACTAGAATGCTTACTGAATATGGTGAGATATTCCTGCACGAAAGGTTGCACAGGAGCTTGCGGATGCCAAAAAGCGGGATTGCTGTGTTCCGTCATTTGTCGTACGTGCCGCGGAAGCGCGTGCTCAAATGCACCACAACCCTTGTTTGCACAAGGAGGAGGCGACCCACTAGAGTCAGACAATGACGTTCCACGCCCACTCACGGATGAAAATGTGCAACAGGAGTTTGCAAGCCTGGAATCAGACGACGAGAACTAGGTGTTTTCGTAAAGCGTACTGAACTTGCAGCGCTGTTTTCCATTCGTTTGTAACTACACACACTACATTTTTTGTATGTAGCATTTTTATATCATATATCATTATTATATAACATTATTATGTAGCTTTTCTGTATTATCTACTGTACTTATATTACTTTGTAATAAATATAAACAAAAAGGGGAGCAAAGTACAGGTCGCAGGCAATGCAGTATTGTGTAGTGCATATTTTAAGGCTTGTCGCGGGCGCATTTAGCGCGACCAATTACACACCCCTGAACAGCCTGTACCGTCCAAATGCCTGCGTCACCTGCTCGTGGTGCTCCAATAACTAACGAGGCTCTGGAGATGTTCATATCGTTCCTTTTACTATAGATCCATGATACTGCTTGGATTCTGCTATCGCGACTACCTTGTAACCTGAAGGTGGTCCTAAATAAGCGGGATTACGGTACGATATGTTTAACGCCAATTCGTTCACGAACAAGAGAATAAAGATAGATAGGTAACTGAAAAAAAGGTAAAATAAGTGAACCTTCAGCACACTATGGTCCTTAACTAGTTCTGTATCTGAAAATGGGTTCAACGAAGAAGAGGAGACAATAATAAATAAATAGATAATAGTCTGTAAATAAATTATATAATTATCAAAAGGAAAACCAAGAATCGAACAATTTGTATAAGCTTAATATTTTTGTCGTTTACTAAATGAAGCTGATATACAGAGGTAATGATAATCAAACGATCACTAAAAGATATATGTATTCATAGAACAAAATAATTAATTCAAAAGTCTGGTAATCACCGTTCCTTAACAATTTTTCTTTTAGATATAATCCAATGAAACAATTAATTAAGCTAACGAATATTCAAACAAAATTAAATTAAATATCAATACAAATCTGAATCAGCGGCTTCAAAATTTTAAATTAAAATTATTTAAAC